>PVIH01014908.1:0-51713 GCA_004025045.1 Sigmodon hispidus
TTTTTACTGTGTTTTTTTTTTAATAAATACAAAATAAAGGAAAAAAAAATAAAAAAAATAAAAAAAAAAAAAGAAATGTTACATCCTGACTTTGGGAACTAACAAGAACTTGAAATTTCATTTCATATACATTGTAAATAACACATTTTCCTCAATGTGCTGTATATTTTAGAGGGACAAATTTTGAGTGGAAAAAAAGTTATGCAAAAGAAAATGAGAAATGTGAGAGCAGAGATGACCTGCAATCCCATGAGAGCAAATATGCACTGCATTTCCCTTGAAGCAAGTTGACAGTGAACTGCATGCACTAAACAGAATTATTTTTACACAGTTATTCAGCTAAGTCTTTATTTTCTCCATTCACTTTAAAGTCACAGCATAGTGGACATCATTTCTCCAATCATTGCAGTACACATATTACATTCATATGTATGCCTATCTTTGATGTAGAACTAGTTTTGGTTTGGTTTTTCATTTTGCATAAAAGCATTCAGAGAAAGAAGATTATTCTCTCTCTCTTTCTCTCTCTCTCTCTCTTTCTCTCTCTCTCTCTCTGTGTGTGTGTGTGGGGTGCGTGTGTGTGTGTGTGTGTGTGTGTGTGTGTGTGTGTGTGCAGGCACACTTGCATATATAGAGGCCAGAGATCAACTTGACTTTCATCAGCATTTTTTTAAGGCATGGTCTCTCACTGTGACCTAGACCTCAGCCACTCTGCTAGATCATGTGATCAATGAGCTCCATGACCCATTTGCCTCTGTCTTCCAGCAGCAGCCACCTGCACAGCGTTCAATGGTGCTAGGCTTCTAAATTAGGTGCTCATGCCTCTTAACAATACTTTTACAACTACCCCCTCCCCTCAGCCCAAGTGAGCATTATTTTCAATGTTTGCATATGTTGTAATTTTCCTTCTCTCAGCTCCTATGCAAACAATAATTTAAAGACATATAAAGATTCTCTTGTTCATATATAGACATTGCCCTTCTAAGAGTTGGTGAGTATATAACAATTTGCTCCATCTCGTGAGAAATTTATTACAAAAGAAATAATTTACTATATTCTCCAGTTTATGTTCAGGAACACGTAGATATCAGTCATTCACTGGCAAATACATATTTATTACTTATAGTTTGCTCAGTACTATTCTAATGACTGAGGACATGATATCTAGTTAAAAAAAAATCCTTGCCTTGGGAGAATGTATTCTATAATTAGAAAGGAAATTAAATAAATAAATGTAAATCATGATATACAGGAGAAATACAATTTATAAAACTAGAACCTTTAATGTAGGAGGTAGATCCTATGGCATCTCGGCCTTCATACTGTATACAAGGTGGACAGAGGAACTTTTGCTAAATATTCAGCACTGAGCAGTTTTATATACCAGGCCACACAATGTGATTGCTTCTGTAGAGATCAGAAAAATATAACAAAGCCAGGAAGTTAGGGGAAAAAAGCAAGAGAAAAAGAAAGTAGGAAGATAACTAGATTCTCTGAGGAGCACAGTCACCTAGAGAAGAGGAAGATGTGACCTTTAAAGGTGGCTGCATAGTGAGTTGAGTCTAAGAAAGAAAGGTGGAAGAACCCAGCATCCCTGTATTCCAGTAAGCCTGCTACTGCTGGCTGAAACTGTGTGGATGGTGGAAATGCCAGGTTCTTAGTTCTTATTAATCTTATCCTGCCTTCCAAGGTCTGGCCTTATCCAAGTTTTCAGAAAGATGAATGTTTCTGCACATAAAATTTATATTTTAAATGAAGATTGAAAATGTTCAAACACACAGAATATAAGCATCAAAATATGTGCTATCTAGGATATCTAATGCAAAACAAGAAGATGATTTTAAGCTTCCCATGAAAGTATCCTGTCTCACAGCAGAAAGATGTAAAATCAAGCAACTAGATCAGCCTAAGATTTGTCATCTAAATTTCTTAAAATCAGCAGTTTTTAAGAGAAGACAGGAGGCCATGTTACATGCTTTTTTTGTATTTCACATTACACTTAAAGAAAATGGCTTCAGCATGCAGCATGAGCAGCATTTATGGATAACGACTGGTAATAACAAAATAGGCAATCACATAGAGATCTAGTAACACATAGCTCCAAATATCTCATAAGAAAGAACCATGAGAAAACAAACTCTCAGTTTTGCCAGAGGATTTGACCAAGTATCAACATATCTTATGAGACAGATTTTCATTTCAGATGAATTCAATTACCTTTTACAGAGCACCACAGAGGAAATAAAGCAGGGAGTGACTTGTATGTATGCAAATACCTCCAACTACTTAAAATACTCCCAAAGCGACAAAGTTTGCTTACAAACTATCACAGTGAACATTCCTTTGAAAAAGCATTTATGGTTTTAGCTGATTATAGTCCACAAAGTAGGCTGGTTCTAGTGAATCTGAGCCATCAATGGCTTACACATCCTTGTATCTTTAATCTGCTCAAGTACTCTATGAGGCGGGGAGGGGGGGGCCGCAGGGCAATGGCATTATGCAAATTCTACAGCTCTGACAAAGGCATTTTTCCTGGTTATTATTTTATTAGAGCCTGTTTCTCCTGCACTTAACGGATGTGTCTGCTACTTCTTAAGCATCTGTTACATGCCTGGCACTGTCCTGAGTTTTAACATAAATTAGCTCATTTGATCCTCATAGCCATTTTCTCTAGCTCAGTTTTAGAAAAAGAGTTTACAGCTATAAATTTAAGAACTCTTCTCAAGGCAACTTGACTCCAGAGATTTCTTTTTCATTGATTATTGATCAATACTTGTGAACTAGAGCATACTATCTATGGTTGCAACCCTTCTGTTCGATTTTATCTTATTTTCTGTGGTCAACAGACTACTATTCCACCTATTAGAACCACTGACAGAGTTCTTCTCAAAATATGTTATTCTTTCTCTTCTGTTTTGAATCAGGCTAGTTGGTATGTAACAGAATGTACATAAATGGCAGTGTGCAGCTGAGAAGATATAGAGCCTAAAGAGGATTTATCTTTCTGTTATCAATGCACTTTCTTCTGATCTGGCAATAAAACTAATAGAATAACCTTAGTTTTCCCTAACTTTATATATAATATATATAATAAAACCTGTTTCCCCAATTTATATATGACATATACAATAAAAACAAAAAAGTAAGCACTTTGTGTATTAATATAGCATCGTATAATATAATATATAAAATGATGATACAATGTACATTTCACATACATGTGTATATATTCTGCTGGGTTTTTTATTTTTTATTTTTTTTTTTTTTGTGTGTGTGTGTGTGTGTGTGCTAATCTCCAACTCTTCAGCCATCTCTCTACTATTTTGCAGCTGTGGAAGTTGCAAGCTTTTCTCATAGTGTGTGAGAGTTATTTTATTAAGTATATTGCTCTCCAATTTTCATGGATGAGAAACAAATTCACTTCAGATGCTTTCCTTTTTTGACTTGCTCATTTAAGTTTTCTAATGAAACCAAGGTGGCAGAAGAAAGATAATTAAGATCGCTGAAGAGAAAAAATAAATAAATAGCTTGAGAAGAAGCAGCTATTGTGGAACAAAGGGTGTTAAAAGCCAGAACCTCTATAGGAACTAGGTTTTACATATCAGAACCTGCCTGATAAAGTATGTGTAATTTTATTTCTTTGTGTTTTTTAATAAATATGGTATGAAAAAGCAGAGATTTCTTAACTTGGCTTCTGTAACTACCTAGATTTGTCATCCTAGTGACTCATCCTAATCACTTATTCATCTGTAAAATAAAGATAATGATGTATACCTTAGCAGGCTGCTATAACTGGTTATGGTGGCATATCCACGCAATTCTAGCACTTGAAGGTGGAGGCTGGAGAATATAGATCTGAGGACCAACCTAGATTATATAAGATCTTGTCTCCAAACAACAGAAAGTCAACTAATTAACTTAAACAGCTATTTTAAAAATTAAGTAAAACTTTTTATAAAAATAATATGTGCTAGAGTCTGTACCTTTATAAATAATTGGAAACATAAATTTCTTATTATATCTAAATGATAATTATTTTAATTTGCCAAGTATACCTAATGCTTTGCCTGCTATTGTAACTATAATAAGATTATGTTTAAATTTGATTATCTAGAGGATAAAATGTTACTAACAATAGGGAAAAAGGACTAATTATTAAGAATTACAAAGTGACAGGTAGAAAGAAATAATCTGAAGTGTTAGTTTACCTTTTATTTAATAATGAACACTAAAACATAAAATAAAATACAGAAGCTTGAAAGGGCCAACTTCAAAATGAGAACTTTCAATATTATTTTCGAAGAATTTCATTAAGTTTTAACAATTAACAAATACAAATTAACACACATGAATATTAAATGTAATCCTAGGCATAAGATCCAATAAAGTTTTAATATCTGAACTTGATTTCTAGTAAAACTTATTTATAAAGAACATATCACCTTTTTTTCTCATGGTTCACTGATGGCCGATTCCATTTACTATAAAGCTGCTTAAGAAATATTCCTAAAAGTGCTAAAACACAGTGAATATTTTCTTAAGCCAAAAGCTTGTATTGGTTTAATAAAACACAGACTCATCAGTATTCAGGAAGTAAGTATAGGCAGGGCAACCAGACTAGGAGAATTCTGGGAAGAGAAAAGGCAGAGCAGCAGAAGCCCTCCAGAAGCAGAGGAAGCTAGACAGGAATGCTGCATAGAACAAAGGAACCAAGCCATGTGACTAAACATGGATAAGAATACCTCTCCATCTCTTATGTGTGGAAATGAGTAAGTTATTTCCAAAATACAGAGTTAAGCATAGAATATAGCTCTTATCACAAAAGAGAGAAATGGAACAATAGAAGGAACACTGGATTTCAGGAAAGTAAGCATCATGAGATTCTAAGAAATATTAATAATTGGTTTTTTTTCAATTTTCTTTCCCTTGGCTTTCAAGGAGAGATCCCTGTCCTGTGCAGTGACACTATGGAAATCCATCTACCACAGCTTTCTTGTACTTCTTTCTGACTCCTTCTTTTAGGTAATGTTAGCAGCTTGTTCTGCAGATATAGCTGATTAAGTTTTAGGTTATACCCAAGCTAACCTCATCAACAAATCCTTAGAGTTTTCTCAAGGTTGTTTTATATCATATAAAATGACTTTGTGTTAACTTTCATGATGCCAGCTGCCATGTTTAAGAAGGCCTATAGAGAAGGTCATGTTATTGCTCCCTGGGTGTTGAGTGCACCTGCTGACTAATGAAAAGAACAAGTCATAATCAGACATGGCAATGAGCAATGATAAAAGAATTGTAACAAAAATACAACACTACTTTCTTTAAAGTTGAATAAGCTAGGTGTGGTGGCTCAGACCTGTATTCTCAAAACTCAGAAGGTTGAGACAGAGAGATTATCACAAGTTTGATGGCAGCTACACAGGCTGATTTCAATTCAGCCTTGACTATAGTGTGAGACTTGTTATGTCATAAAAAAAGAAAGGAAGAGAGAGAAAGAAAGAAAGGATAGATAGATAATTAATTAATAATTAAATAAATAAAACAAAGGTTAGAAATGGAGGTCCTGAGCCAATAATGGTGAATAGTTAGAAATTAGAAAACACAGGAAACAGACTCTCTTGGAGTTTCTAGAAAGTAAAATAGTCCTGATAACTTGATTTTTAGCTCAGTGAAACCCACATTGGAATTCTAATCTATTGAGCTGCCTAATTCATCTCCCACCTCAAAACTGGTAACCACTAAATATTCAAATGAGTAAAATAATAAGTTAGATGTAGTGTCCAGAAAAGATGAGAGTAAGTTCAATAAGCAAGAACAACTCACGCCACTAAACTACAACAAAAGTCAAAGTTTTGTTATTATCTATAGTGTCTTGTTAAAGTCTGCATGCACATTGATTTGTATACTATTCAGGTTTTCACTGCAGTGACAAAACAAAGCAGCACTCATGATCAAAACACCTTCAGAAGGAACAGGTTCATTGTGATTGTGTTTCAGAGATTTCAGTCACAGTGGGGAAGCAGGACAAAGCAAAGCAGCTCACATCATAGTGACATGAAGCACACAGAGGTAGAGGGACAGACAGACAGACATTTGTGCTAGCTGGCTCTCTCTGTTCCCCTCTCTTATTCCACCCAAGCTCATAACCCATATGCAGTTAATTCACTCTGAAAATGCCTCAAAGACATATACATAGGTAACCTTTACAAATATCTGGGTGTGTTTCAATCGAATGAAGTTGATAATGAAATTAACTATCACAATTGGGAAAATTAGGTATGGATAGGGCACTGGATATTATACAGATAAGCAACTGCAAAAAAAAAAATGGCCATTTTTAAACCTCAAAATCTAACATTTTATGGAGTCTTCCTTGACTATAAAATTAGCCCTTCCACCCTTGACTATAATAGTCTCCCCGTATCTGAAGGAACAGTGGTCTCTTCTCTCCTAAAAATTCTACTCAAAACTGACTTTCACACTTCTAGCTTCATGTCAGCAAGCAGCCCACACAAACCCCAAAAATCCAAAGTGTGACTCAGAGAAGTCAGTGAACACCAAAAGAATGCATGATTTTGTTAATTTCTATTGGCAGAAACCTGTGAGATGTGCATGTAACTGTGACATATGAGTAATATGTCATGAGAATGTAGGATCAAAACTGAAGAGTGAGTGAGGCTGCACTGATTAATGTAAGCCCACTAAAAAATGATTTTATATTCACTTTCTCAGCCTTCACAGAAGACAGGTGGTTCTTAGTCAATAACTGGGTTTTTTACAAACATTATCAAGCAATTGTTGCTACTGCTTTAGTGGAGTTTCATTGCAGGACCAAACCAGCTTGTTCTCTGGAACCTGCTGAGCAACTATTGATCTGGCAAAGCTGTTTGTTTTTCTACACCTGTCAGTGAAGGCCATCAGAATTAATTTGTTTTTAGCTGGCATGGCCAGAAATACATTCTATCCTATATCTGAGTGTCAGCTCTCAGCACTATATAATCCTCTATTCTTCAGGGACCCTGCTTACTGCACATTCCAAGGAAATCATGCTGATCCATTACATTAATGAAATTTCACTGATTGGATCTGATAAGCAGGAGATACCAACCAATCTACAAGCTTTACTAAAACACTTGAATGCCAGAGGGTAGGCAATCAATCCCAAAAGAACTCAAGAGTCTGCCACTTCAGAGCAATCTCTCCCACAGTGAACAATAAATTGCTTCATATGGCTTCTTCTCACACTAAGATAAAGATATAATAACTATTCCAGATAGAGTTAGGAATCCATATGTCACTCATTTGTGCATGCTACTCCAACTCTCCCTATGGAAGCTCTGAGGTCCCAGTTGAGTTATATGGTAAACAGATTCAACAATACTTGAAACATTAGTTGCAGGTAAGACTTCCATTTAGAGCCCTTTGAAAACCCTTCCAATTAAACCATAATACAGACTCTTGGCAAGATTCTTGGAAGACAATTCTCTTGTTAAGCAATGAATATTAAGTTGTGATTGGGTTTTACCCATGACCTTTGACCCAACTCACCATATGATCTTAACTGTAATCTCAAACCAGGTCATTGTCTGACCAACCAAGACATAGAAGACTGAGGTTACAGCCTGAAACTTCATCAAAAAATAAAAAAGTGATATATGTAGAACTGGGTTCCAGTATGTCCAGTGGGACAGGTACGTTGTATATGTCTATGATCTATTCTTGCATTCCATGTTTATTTTCCACTACTATTGTTCTTATATGGAGTCTACACCCATGACTTATGTGTACTTTGTGACTAAATTTAGAAGCTTATTTGATTTGCTAACAGAGAGTTTTCCAGGCATTCCTGAAAGATGCACTGGGTCTCATTCTGGATCAGATTCATAGGAGCAGAGGTGAAGCTAAAGCCACTGTATAGACACAACTTTGAACAATGGAGCTGGTTGGTTTTTATGAAGACAGAATACCACAGGCTGTCTGATCACTAAAAGTTGAAAGCTTTCTAAAATGAGTTAAAAACTGAACAACAGAGTATCAGAAGTACATGGGAAGGTCTGAATGGGCAGAAGTAGGTTAAGACTTTAGTGGCTCATGCAGTGGTCACAAGACAAAGGCCTCTGCCAGAGTCTCACATTTTAAAAATTAGGCTTTTTATAATTTCTTTATGGAACATCAGTGGTTTCCTTCCTAGGTCCCTTTATTTATCCAATGAGCTCATGAACAACTATGAGCTGTGACATCATATTAAAGGTCCTATGTCCACATGTAACCTCAGGCACTTTTTTCTACTCAAGGAAGAATTGGTCATGTTACAACTTACCTCATTTGGATTGGAATTTAGTAACTGATTTCTGAAAACCCACTTGAAGCAAATCCATTTAGCACACAGTTCCATAACTGATCCTGAGTAGTTCACTAAAATCAGAGAGTATCACGACTTTCTGACCATAATTATTGAGTATGTTTTATGTAAGGACCTTACATCTCAAAGCTAATGTTTGCTAATGACCAGTTCTAAATATTTAACCAAAGCAGTTGAGACGATTGAAATTTGAGGTTGCTTTGTATATTTAGAATTTGAGGCTAGAACATTTCTGACATGAATTAAGGAGAAATCCTGTTTCACTGTTAATAATTCTTTATATGATTTCTTATGAGTATATGGGGAGAAACACATTGGTATCTCATACTTTCTATATATCCCGTAGAAACTTATAATATGAAGTTTCTGGCCCTGCCTTTCTGGTCTAGCTCTAATGCTGAGATCCACTTGCAACCCAACTGCCACTTGGCCCCAAATAATCACACAATGTGTTGATTGGCCTTTGGCTCAGTCATATAACTTGCTAACTCTTAACTCTTAAATTAACCAATTAGCCAAGTGGGTTAGTACACTTTCTCAGAACAGCATTTTGACTTCTTTCCTCTGCATCTGCTGGCGTCTCTCTCGGCTGGCATCTCTGCCTTGTTCTTTCTGTTCCCAGAGTTTTCTTAGTCTGATAGTCCTGCCCACACTTCCTGTCTATCTTCTGGCCAAATAGTATTTTATTAAACCAGTAGGAGGGACAAATATTTACAACTTACCAGACCATAATCCCACTACAGAAACTTTTTACTTTTATTTCATATAAGAAACTATATTCTGTTCACAATAACATTGATGGTAAGGGAGGACATCACACAGAACAAAACAGTGCTGACAGGATTGCAAAGTCCCATCCTATGGGGAGGTGAAAAAATTTCTTTTCACCTTTCTGGCAAAGGGATGAACTGGGCCTCAGTTTCCTAAGCATAATAAAACAGGGTCATTCATACAGAGGGATCCAAAGCCAATAGAAGTCAAGAACATTGGAGGTGGGGAAGAAGCAAAATAGACATGACAAGGAAACTTCCAGCCCTGAAACCACACACAAAACATGCTGATGGAAAGTCAAAAAAGAAATCCCAATTGTTTGCATCTAGCACACCATCTCTCTTCTCATGAGATTTCATCTGCTAGAGCAGCTATCATACTGTGGTTTTTAACAATCACTTTTCTTCAAAAAGGGAAATGTCACTATTTTACCTTTAAAAAACCTGGCTTTTTCTAAATTGCGAGTGTGTGTGTGTGTGTGTATGTGAGAGAGAGGGGGGGGGAGAACAGTAGATAGACTGCATGAGTGTGTGTGTAAGAGAGAGACTAGATGAGAGACTATTGCGAGAGTGTGTTTAAGAAGAAGAGACAGAGGGTGGCTGTAGAAAATCCACATCTCTAATAACCATCTTCCTTGTGTTGAAAAGAATGCTGCGACAGAATACAATTTACTTTTTGATTCTTGTACAGCAGTCAATTGAATAACCCACTATGGTTTATCATGCTTACTAGTCACCTTTCTAGTTAAAGGGGGATTTATAAGCTAAATGTGGTAAGGTATGCCTATAATCTGCCTATAATCTGGCTGGAAGCAGGAGACAGAGGCAGAAAGACTGTGAGTTTGAGGTATTATAGTCTCCATAGACTTAAATGTCTTAAAATTCAAAATGGAAATTTTAAAAAGCCTGAGTAATGACCAGCATGCCATGGCTGTTCTGCTTAAAGTTGATGGGCATTTGTCACCAAGATAGGCCTTCTTCAGATAGTGAATTTATGTTTCTTCATAATAATAATTTATGTGGCATATTGCCAATGTTTTTGCCTGGCCATCCACTCTGATTAAACACCCACATATTTATAAAAGAACTAAGTTAAATTATACATTAGATGATCTCAAGTTCTCTCCTCCCTGTGTCTATGACAGTGTAATGTGGTGCTTTCACAGGGTGATGCCCTTGCTAAGTGATACATCCAATTCTCTGCATTTTTTATCTACTTTTTGTGCCTTGGAAGGTCTGTGACTAGTTTTGTCCAATGTGGCATTGGTGATGATGAATCAGAGACTCAACTGTGGCTCTTGCTCCCAGGCAGTCTCAAAGCACTTCTGCTACCCAGTGGATACTGCATTCTGGGCTTCAGAGGAACAACATCAATCCATACTTGAACACTGCAGTTTCATATATGTAATATAATCTAGCCAAGTATATCTGAACTTGGCTCTTATCACCAAGAATGTCAATATGCCCATTCAAATTTCCAAAACCCCAGAGACATAAAACAAATTACAAAGTTTATTTTCAATGTATGCATTGTGTGTGTGGTATTCTGTGTGGATGGTGCATGTACATGTTTGTGTCAGTGTGCACAGGTTCATTCAGCTATACATGCATATGTAGTATGGAGGCCAGGGGTCTATGTCAGGTTTCTCTTCAGTTGGTTTCACTAAACTTGAGTTCACTCATTCATCTAGACTGGCTGCTGAGGGGACTCCTGTCCCAAACTACGCATCACTGGGAATTCAGACTCATGCTGCCACCAAGATTGATAACAAGAATACCGGTTCTGTGTTCTCACAGCAAACACTTTACCAACTGAATCACCTCCCTCAAACTTTTGTGAGGGTTCAAAAAACTTAGAAAAAACTTAGTGATTATGCTAGTAACTGGTCATCTTCAACAAAAGGAGGCCAGTGACTAATATCTCAGTCACTGTAAATATGTAATTTTGGCAATACAAAGTACTCTAATATAGAGACACCATTGAAGATGACCTCTATGAAGTTTGTGTTAATCAGTTTTCTGCTATTATAACACACACTTGGTAGAATCATCTTATAAATAAAAAAGTTTATTTTGGCACTCAACTTTAGGGCTGTCAATTCATGGCATAATAAAACAGTGAGGCCTCTCAGCTCTCTGCTGGAAAGTGAAATGGCATAAAATGCACTGAGGCTGCATTGTTTCCTTTGAGTACAAGACTCCAACAACTGGAGAACCTGCCACTGGGCTCTGTCACCACCCAATATTGTCACCTGATGACTAAGCTTTTATACCACATGTCCTCTTGGAAACATTTGAAATACAGTCTCAAGACTCTCCTTCAAAATCATAAAGAACTGGTTAAACTCAGATTCTACTAAGCTAATTTGAGCTAAGTATACCACTTGCACATTCATGGTTTTATTCTTCATCTATAAAGGGATAGAGAGATCACAATAAAATGCAGGGGATGTGACATGCCTTCTGAAAATAGCAAGCCAATCGAGTGGGGCTTGTAGGGTATCATTTGATGGCACCTGTACAGAACAAGTAACTACACTGCAGCTGTCATTACACAAACATAACAACATTGAGAAAGCAGGGAAGATATAATGTGCATTCCAAGGTTCCTTCACAAGGACTATTAACTGTGGTCTCACTGCAAAGATCACTAAGATCTTTGGCTCTTTGGAGTAGATTATACTGCATTTGACAGTCGAATTCAAGTGAGCTTCTGTTAACAGGGACACAGCATCTTTGACTGTGTGTTTTATTCTACTTTCTTCCTTATTTTTCCTTCACAGATATCTAACAAGGCCAAGTAATAATAACCCTGCAGACAAATGTCCTGCTCTGCTCTGTTCTATGGGCCTACCAATTTTTGTCCTATTACAAATCTCTAATGAAGGGGAGTCAGTTTGTCTATTGGGAAACCTTCTGGTACAGCCTGGGCATTTTTGACCGTGCCCATACCTTTCAACTATTTCTGGAGTCGACCTTCAGTTTGAGCTTCTGGAGACAGACTCTGAAATGGAAGGCTTGCCTCTGTCTTCAGGTCTCTCTCATTTTTTAATGAGAGCTCTTGACTTCAGTCTCTGTCCCCCTGTGTACTGGGATGGAAGTGGAAAAAAAAACATTTTAAAGAATTACATTATAGGATGATCCATAACTGGGTTTATATAAAAAATAATAATGCAAGTAAAAAGAGATCTGGAGAGATAGCTTAGCCACTGAAAGTTAGCCTCACAATCAAAATACTAAAAAGAAGATTTTTTTCAAATGTGGCTTCTACTTAATTAGAAACACAGTTTAAAAAGAAACTCTGCATTGAATTTAGAGTTTGTTTTGGCAATTTCTTCTGTTAAAAACACACAAGCAAAAATAACTTACATATAATTTTCTCACTTTTTCAAATATATTGAAACTATACATCTATTAAATAAACTCAAAGAAGTATGCATGCATACACAATAAATCCTTAACTGCTAAAGTGATGCACATCTCCTTTCTTGTTGACAATTGCTGTTACTCACTATACAGAACATCAAGCTGCATTCCACCAAGAGAGGCTGATGAAAAAGGAAGAGAGTAAGGGTACCACAGAGGAGGCTGGCATTCAGCATTCTCCATCATCCTGAGGACTTTCAAATTGGCATCTGCATGATTACCTAGTTGGAAATGTCACAGAAGAAAGCTAAGTCCAGATCTTTGTCAATTCTGCTGTCATAGGACTGATGTTTACAGGGCTGTTGCTCTGTTCTGTTGGACCATCTCTGTGTCTATCTTAGCTCTACTGGTCCACAGTGTATGATGAAGCAATGCATCAGTTTTGTTCCCAGACTCCTGCACCACTCAGCTGGCCACAAAGTGCATTGACTCAAAAACCAGCCCAAACCTCTGATTGAAAAGTGGAACTTCAAGAGAGTTTCTATGGACATGCACATTTTTGTAGAAATGAAAACTCACTGGTAGATATTATACGGCATTAAATGAGTTCACAGAGGTCTCTGTGCACATTAGTTTTGAGAAAAGAGGTTAAAGTCCTGGAAATGAAAGAGATTTTCAAAATCTGCAGCAAAAAGCTTACAGAATAAATGGTTAGGGAACAGGTTCCAGGGAGGTAATAGCGTAGAGAAGAGGCGAGGGGTGAATGGAGAAGGTTTACAACTCTGTTAACTCTATGCTTTAATTTGGAACTGAAGTATCCTTTAAAGGCTCCTATGCTGAAGGGTTGCTCCTCAGTCTGTGTCCCTGTACAGTCTTCAAGAATGGGGCATAGTGGGAAAAAGTTCAATCAGAATAGATATCCTTGAAGGAGGGAACTGGGGCCATAGCTTCCTTCTTACCCAGTCTTCTTCTAGCTGCAATGAGATGAGCAGCTTCCCCCAATTATACATTTTTATCATGATTTGTTGCCTTAACACAGGCCCCAAAGCAGCAGAGCCTGCTGGCCAGGATATGAAATAAATAATCTATCAGCCAATACAAACTTCCATGTTATAAGCTGTTTGTCTTGGACATTGAAAATGACTGAAAGCTAACATATTGCATAGTCTTAATTAACATATCTGACATAATCATGATCTGACATATTGGCATTTTGCTGGTATCCTAAGACAATGTTATGATAAGCCTTTTACAAGCAGCAATGTAAGAGCAAGCAAGCATGTCTGTTCTGGGGGGGGGGGTAACTGAGACTCATTTGAAATGCCTCTCTGTGTACTGGTTTCTGCATTCACTAGCTACTGCACATTTGCATGTAGTCACCACGCTGAGAAAAACTCCAGGATGACATGAAAATGGCATCATCCCAATATCGATATCATTTTAGTCAGGTGTTGAGATAACTCCTTATAATTCAAACTAAGGCAGAAGAATGGTAAGTTCAAGGCTAGCTTGAGCAAGTTGGTGGTAGGTCTCAATTCCCCCACAAAAGGCAATTCTACTGACAATGTCATGGATAATAATCTAGGCTTCACTCATGGTGGACTCTGATGCAGTAAACACTCAGCACTCCTCAGAAATCCTGCAAAGTGGGTTTATATTTAGCAGGAAACACCATTACTTTCGTATCTGCCCCTACAACCACTCACCTCTAAAACTGGTATCTAGTGCCCTATTAGCTCCAACAAGCCTCTCACATATTAAGGCCTAGGCTAGTTCCTAGGCTATTCCAAATTTACCTTCCTTATGCTGCAACATAACCCTTTATAAATGGTATGGCTCTCTCATCATTTTGCTGTTCTTTCTGCCCACAACAGTTAGCCACAGGAGTTTTGAATACCCCCAAATAAACCTTTCTTTATACCCAAGAAGGGGTCTAGTTTGGAGGTTTCACTGTGAACTTGCTTACAGTAAGAAAGACCTCTTTTTCAATTTCAGAAAGACTTGGGAGTGGAGCTTAGGTATAGAATGCTCACCTAATGTATACAAGGCCTGGGTTGCTTTCTGGCATCACACATACACAAAGTAAATAGCCATTTGCCAATTCAAAAGTTTAGAGAACTGGAGAAGTGGAAAGGGTTCCTGGTGAAATATAAAAGCAGGATGAGTAGGGCATGCCAGTCTACTAAAGGTCAGAGGTGAACCAACTATGAAAGGGTTGTACAAGCAGGACAAGTGGTGAGCCCAACTATGAGTAAGGCCTACACTGGACAGAGAGAAGAATGAATCATGAAGCAGAGGCAGCCAGAATGGGATGAAAAGTGCATCTACAGCAGCAGCAAGCACACAGCTTTAGATCCTCAACAGAAGAGGGCAGTCATCCCACAGAGAGGGGGAAATGGCTTACAAATATGCAGACCAGTTATAAAATAAGTTTTTAAAAGAATAATTGGGGTCATTATTTTTAATATGACACAAACATATCACAAAGGCAGAAGGGAAGAAGTCTTTATTAAATTCTGGGGTGTGGAGATGGGACTGGGAGTGTTGATGTGTGCATGTCTAACATACAGCACAAGTATGTAAGAATTATTTGTGGCTATAACACAGTAGCAGAGGACTTCTCTGCTCATGCTTCTGAGAATATCCACTAAGAACCTGAGAGCATTTTCACATGTCTCTCAGGTTAGGAGCTGAGAAGCACTGCACTAATTTACTTGGTCAGGTATGACCTGCACTTTACTTGAACATCTTGAAACTTCTCCTCTAGTGCTGTGAAAAAGAAAACTGACTTTCAAGAAATTGTGTACTAGTCAACATAGAGACCTGGGAATAGAAACCTTCCTAACATAACTACCATGTACATGTCTTCTTTTTGATATAGAGAATATGAGACTTGGAAAAAAAGATTATCTAACATCTTTATTTTACAAATAAACAATCAATTTCTTACTTTCAAAACAATGTTTAAAGTTTTAACTGAGAAATAGCATTTGTACAGAGCCCACAGATTGATAATTTAATATGTGGATAACTATGTCATGGTCTCAGTACTTTCCAAGTCAGAATGAGCTCATGTCAAGAGAACGCAGACCACAGAGACTTCCTAGGACATCAGCACTTTGTCCTAGCATGTTTGTATGATATGAGTAGACTGGGTTTTATATCTACCTTTGCTACCTTTCAACATAGGATATTTACTATTGCTCTGACCAATTTCCCTCCTTATATATGCTCACCTAGTCACTATTTTTATTTTTATGGTGATTGCTTCATTAGATCTTGAGTTTAAAACTTATAAGCATTTTTGTGACAACTAGGAAATTTTGAATGTGTATAGTACAGGAAATGAAGATTAAGATTTATTTCTTAGATAAAAAAACAGAGTCTATAGTATCTATAGCTTTCTTTGCTTTAAATAATATTTCTGTATTTTTTCTATTTGTTCACTCTTTTTAAACCTTTGACTAGAGGAGGCTCAGTCAATGAAGTGCCTGTCATGTAAGCACAAGCACATGAGCCTAAATTTCCTGCATCCATGTAAGAAGACAGATGTAGTAGCACCCATGGTATGTAATCTTAGCATCTATAGCCTTCTTTGTTTTAAATAATATTTCTGTATTTTTTCTATTTGTTCACTCTTTTTAAACCTTTGACTAGAGGAGGCTCAGTCAATGAAGTGCCTGTCATGTAAGCACAAGCACATGAGCCTAAATTTCCTGCACCCATGTAAGAAGACAGATGTAGTAGCACCCATGGTATGTAATCTTAGCAGAAGAGACAAGAGCCTTCTGAAGGCTTAGTATCCAGTTAGGTACCAGAATCAGTTAACTCCAAGTTCATGCATCAGAACCTAATATGAAGAACAATAGAGGAAAACTGCAAACATTAAGGGGCTTCTCATGTGCATACATGGGTGCGCGTGCATGCATACACACACAAATACACACACACAGAGGCACAGGCATGCATACATGCACACATGCACACACTTGAGCAAGTATAAGTACATATCCCATACACATAATAAAATGCACAAGCCTTAGAAATCAAGTGATCTACTGAAATTCCTATTATGGTCCCCTGATCCCTAGTTTTGTTAACTAAGAAGGAGTTACCATAAGGAACATAACTTTTGGAAGTTGAATGTTTCCTCTGTAAAACACAGTTGAAGTTATTTTTTTCAAGAAGCTAAACATGTTTGCTCAAAAAATGGTGATCAGATACAGGACTTAGAAATGTCTGCTTTACTCACAATTTCTAAGTAAAGAGTGGACTCTTGAGTACACAAACCCATGGGTGACACAGTAGAGTTCAGAGATGGAGTCAGTTCTAATGCTCTCTAGCACAGTAACATGACTATAGTTTATACCAACATTAATCATTTAATCACATTCTAGACAATAACTAAATTAATTAACTAAATTATAAATATGAGCAACTTCTACTAATTAATAAATCTCTTAAATGAAAAATGAAATCAGGTCCCACAGTAGCACCCTGGTCCATAGGTGACTAAGAGGTGAGAGTACTCTATCACCTAGGCCAAGCAGGGAACTTCTCTCCAAAGCCCAAACCAGGGACACAGTCCCAACTTCCTATCCACACTCAACCCCATCCTAAACAAAAGAAAGCTGAGAGGCCTCCCCCCAGCAATTCCTAGCAACGCATGGCAGGAGGGACATACCATGGCCAAACTCTGTCCCAAACACAAGCTGCCTCATCACACACTGATATCTGGAGATCCCGCTGCACCCTGGTCCAGAGATGATAAGACTCAACTAATCTCCAACTAAGAGTAAACCTTGTGGCAGCTGGAGACACACAGCTTCTGAACCCACAACTGACTAAGACCTGAATAAGAGTGAACAAAGGAAGCAATGGACAGACACCAGTGTGAGAATACATATAACAATATAAAGAACAAGGCACCACCAGAAGAAGCTGGTAGTTCTACAAGACCAAGATGTGAACAGAGCAACGAAGATAAAACAGAAGGAAACAATCTGAAAAAAAATTTATAAAGATTATAGAAGCCTTAAAAGAGGATATAAAAAAGTCTCTTAAAGAAATAAAAGAAAATACAAACAAAAAAATTGGAAGAGATTAGCAAATACCTGAAAGGAAATAAAACCAAGAAAAAGAAAACAAAATTGTGAAAGAAACATTCCATAAACTAAAATTTGAAATAGAAGCATAGGGGACCTGGTGCTCTCTGCACAGCATGTACCCACGCACTCTGTAGCAGACAGAGATAATCTCTGACTGCCACGGTCCCCACTGCTGCTGCTGAGGAAATTTGCACAGCTACCCACCACCAACTGAGAAAAGAGGTAAGGACTGGGGACCCTGAAGGACAAACTCAGACCCCGCCCAGAGGTGAGGAGGGATCAGCAGGCCCGAGCGCCTGTATCCCTGCCAGGGAGAGTTGAGCTTCCATAGGTTTCGGTTCCGGTTTCGGGACCTGGTGCTGTCTGCACAAGCATGTACCCACGCACTCTGTAGCAGGCAGAGATAAACTCTGACGGTCATGGTCCCCCCAGCTGCTGCTGAGGGAATTTGTAAGGCCGCCACCCGCCTCCAATTAGTCAAACAGAGAAAGATTGAAGACTTGAAATTCAGTTCCCTGCCCAGAGCAGAGGTAGAGATTGAGCAGACCTTTCCCTCAGATGTGACAGGAGGCACTCAAGGCCGAGTACCACAACTGATCAGGAGCCACCTAATCGTGAACCACTAAAGCCATGGGCAAACGCCAGTACAAAAATTTACATAATAATATAAAGAACAACAAGGTAACTCCAGAAGAAAGTGGAAATCCTACAAATACAAGACCTGAACTGAGCAATGAAGAGGAAACAGAAGGAAGCAACACCAAAAATTCCTTTTTGATGATCATCAAAGCTCTCAAAGAAGATATGAAAAATAGCCTTAAAGAAATAGAAGAAAATACAAACAAAAAAATTGGAAGAGATGAACAAATCTATGAAAGAAACATGCCAGGAACTAAAAGCTGAAATAGAAGAAGTAAAACAGGCACAAAATGAGGCAAAGATGGAAATAGAAAATCTGAAGAAAAAAGCTGGAACCACAGATACAAGCATAACAAACAGAGTTCAAGAGATGGAAGATAGAATCTCTGAAGTAGAGAAACGACAGCCTACAGAATGGGAAAAGATTTTCACCAACCCTACAAGTGAGAGAAGACTGATCTCTAAGATATATAAAGAGCTCAAAAATTTAGAGTCCAAAACCTTGAATAACCCAATCAAAAAATGGGGTTCAGAGATAAAAAGGAAATTTTCAAAAGAAGAATTACAAATGACTGAGAGGCACTTAAAATTTTTTTGCTGGTGGTGCTGGCTCATGCCAGTAGGATTTGCTAAAGGAGGCAGAGGCAGGAGGAGCATGAGTTCAAGGCCAGCCTGGGCTACACATTTGGGCTGGAGAGATGGCTCAGAGGTTAAGAGCACTGACTATTCTTCCAGAGATCCTGATTTCAATTCCCAGCAACCACATGGTAGCTCACAACCATCTATGATGACATCTGGTACCCTCTTCTGTATACTGTATACATAATAAATAAATAAATCTTTTTAAAAAATTTCAACATCTTTAGCCAACAGAGAAATACAAATCAAAACAACCTTGAGATGCTACCTGTCAAAATGGCTAAAATCAAAAACACAAATGATAACCTATGCTGGAGAGGATGCAGAACAAGGGGAACACTGTTCCATTGTTGGTGGGAGTGTAAACTCGTTCCCCCACTATGGAATGCAGTATGGTGGTTTCAAAGAAAACTGGAAATCAATCTACCCAAGCATCCATCAATACCACTATTGGGTATATACCCAAAGGATGCACATTCAAACCCTAAAGGCATTAGCTCAACTATGTTCATAGCAGCATTATTTGTAATAGCAAGAACCTGGAAGCAACCTAGATGTCCCTGAACTGAAGAATAGATTAATGAACTGTGGCACATCTATACAATGGAATACTACTCAGCAGTAAAAAAAGAATGGCATCCTAAAATTTGTAGGCAAATGGTTGGATTTGGATTATATTGTCCTCTGTGAGGTATCACAAGCACAGAAAGATAAGTATATTTTAGACAAAAAGCAAAGAATACTCAAGCTGTAAACCACAACCCCTGAACAGCTTGGGATCAGAAGGAACTTACGTGAAACATCCAGGGATTCACCTAGAAAAAGAAAATGGAGAAGATCTCATTAGCAAATTGGAACCATAACAGTGACCAAAGAGAGGTGGGCACCAAATATCACCATAATTATTTAAATATGATATATTATATAAGGATTAACATTTATTAGGGGGAAAGCAAGGACATACAGATATAAAGAACAATTTTAGGAGATTTGAAACATTTGCACTGGATGTTTAGTTTTTTCTTAGAGAGCACAGGAACTAAATAGGCAGTCTGGTCTGTGTTTCCGGGGCCTCAATAAAATTTGGCCACACACCATCAGGGGTTTGATCTTCTGAGGTCAATAAGATACGCTGAGGTCACTAGCGCTTCCCTGGATAACCCCAACATTCCGCTACAATAAACTATAATGTGGAAGTTTAAGCCAAATAAACCATTTCCTCCTCAAAAAAGAAAAAAATGAAATCAATTAAAAAATAACCTGACATGCTGTCTCTTACCTAAACCATCAGCCTCCTAGATGCCTTATACCCAAGATTCTATTCTCTGCCCTCAGCCAAAAGAATTCTTTTAAAATGTGAGGTAAGAATTATTAACAGTCCTCATGTCCAACAATAGAAAAAAGTTAAACCAATCATAGCATTTCCATACAAGAAAATACTACTCTACAATAGAAAAAAAACTGCTTGAGGTGGGGAACCTCAACCCTCTCAGCAAAAGCAGCTTACAGGGCAGTGTGTCCTGTGTTCTCCTTTTGTATCCATTATGGAGCAGACAGACAGTGGTACCTAAGACAAAGGAAGGGCGGGCTGGTGGTAATATTTGAAGTTTGGGATGTAGAATTGTATGAATTTATCAAAATTTAGAGTTTGACACATTAAAGTTTTGCATTTCCCTGTACATGAATTTGAACCAACAAACCAACACATATTGAACTCTATTTGGTGATGTATGTGCTGGAGAGTTCTGGAATAAGGTCACTGATATTTGTAATTTATCTTGTACGATGGTAGAATTGTCAGTTTGGTAAACTCTAGTATTTCTTAGATGACAGGACTGTAGGCTCACTGTTCATGATTATCTTTGGCGTGTTAACCTTGTGCAAGTCTATGGATGAGTGTCCTGATTTCAATAATTATTGACATCTGAAGACATCTTTATTATGGGCAGGGAACCCTAGGCTGTACAAAATGAAGAAACTAAGCTAAATATATGCATGCACACACTGTTGTCTTCCTCTTGTCTGAGGACACCACATGACTAGCTGCCTCTAGCACTGGCTGCTGACACTTGCCTGAAGTGATGAGCTGTGAAGAAGGTCAAATTGTCTCTCTTAAGTTGCTTTCATCAGGATATTTTAGCACAGCAACAGGGAAAGAATCTAAGATGCCTTGAAATGCAACAAAATATGGGATTGATAAAAATAAATTTTAAATCTCTTGTTTGAATCACATCATGTATCTCTTATAGCCAAAGCACATAATGAAAACAATTACCAGGATTGATATTCAACTGAACTATAACTATGACTTCACTGGGAAAAATTGCACCCAGAGGAATCTATCATAACAGATATCAAAAACTTCATTTCCATATACTTATACAAAATTAATTCCACCTTTTGTACACTTTTTGCCCAATACTGAACCAAATGTTATGAACATGTCTGAACTGGAGTCCTTATGTTTTAGCTGGGAAATCACCTGAACATACATCACAGTGGGAGAAGATAATACATTCTTTGGGATAACAGAAAGCAGGAGGGAGCACAGCACAAAGGAAATAAGAGATCTAGGTGTAGTTTGGTGTTTTAAAAAAAGAGAATATTCAATGAAAAGAAAAATTCTTGGACAAAAACACTGAATCAAAGTTAGCCTGGAATTCCACAGAATCACAGTCCCATATGACCGGTGGGTGTTCCTGTTGCTGAGACTCTTCAAGTCTGAGGTTTGTCTCCTGTACACTGAAAAAGCCCATGGCTTGGGGGGAGCTCTCTATTCTTACAGTAATGTCATGGGTTTAATGTAATGTAACCTATCTTTGAATCACAATGTAGAATATACATGCTCACAAAGCTTACAGGCCCCTGTTCACAGAGTTGATCAAGTTAACACTGGTTTCTTAATTTTATTTGCCTTTCCATTTTCTTCACATTAAGGAGAAGAAATTAGACCAAAATTAATGTTTAGGCTCAAGAGACTTTGGACTTCATGCCTACTCTCTTTATTACTCCAAATGTAATTAAGTATATTTACTTCAGTAAATGTACCTTCTGCTATGCATGTGTCAATTTCAACAGCAATGAGTTCACATCCATTATAATTTATTTTAGCCAGATAATTAATACCACTCTTGTTTATGTCTTTGATCATGAAAAAGAATGAGTGTTTGCTTACTTGCCTGTTTGCTCATGGTGATGATTGGATTGTATTTTGGATGCTGCTAAATTGCAGTGTAAAATAAGGTACAGGCTGAACAAGAGCTCTAAATCATCCCTCATTGATCCACTGATCAGGCCTAGGAGGAGATAACATCCCTGAAAAAAAGGTCCAGGTACATTCATCTTTATTCTAAGCAATGTAATAATATGATTCTTAAAATCACTAAACTATCAGGCAAGCATCTTAAGAATAATCCATCATTTTGTACACTTTTTGCCCAACATTCACCTTGAGTATAATAATATTCATTACCATGATTTTATTTGGGAAACCAAGTTCCATTACACAGAGTTTATCATATGACTCGTCGGCTGCTTATTCACCCTATTTGGTTTTTCGCATGCATTTTGCCCCTCTGACTTTGCTTTTGACTGGCAAGTAAGCACTTGTCTTGATGACTAAATCATTTTCTTGCTGAATTTTGACAAGGTGAGATACACGAAAAAGAAAATCTAAAGGACAATTTTACACAAAAATATGTGTGTGTACACATAAATGTATTTGTATATATATATATCACCATATATTTATAGATGGATGCATACACAGAGATATGCATGAGTACATACATGAGTACTATGAGTAACTGAGTTTGATTCCCAACTTCCACATAACAAGCTGTGTGAAATGAGGGTATTTGTAACCCCTGCACTGCAGAATTGGAGGCCGGAAAACCTCTGGGGCTCATGAGCCAGCCAGGCTACTATAACTGTTGACTTTTGGTGTCATTCAAATTCTCTGTCTCAAAAGAAATAGACAGCATTTCTGAGGATGACCACAAGGTTATTCTCTGGTCTCCACATTTACATGTACACAGATGTGTCAGTGCAAGTATACACGCTCATACATGTACACAAAATAACATTTGAATTCAAGGTACAATGTAAAAGAAATAATTATGAAGTAACTCTCCTATACAGGTAAAGGAAGTTCCTACAAAGAGAATCTATTTGTGTCCCTAAAAGTAGAATAGCTTTCTCAGATGGTCACTATTCCCTCAATGGCTCAGGAGTTCCCTGGTCATATAAAAAGGTGCCATCTTCTGTCTTCAAAGCCTTTCATTATAGGCTGACTGAATAATCACAACACCATAGGAAAGTTGTAGAGGGGGTTATCACTGATAATGTTTGTATCTATAAAGAAGACAAAGAGATCAGAAGTCACAATGATTATTGTGCCTTTGCCCAAAGTCATAGACCAGTAATCCACTTGATAGCTAAGGCCAGAAAGTATACTAAAACCCAATTACTTCTTAGAAATAGACTAAATATTTTGAATGCCAGTCAACAATACTCAATAGTAAATGATTAATGTTCTTGCCAACATATATTTAGGAATTCAAGGCAGACAGCTTCAATTGTAGGCTTTTCCCCAACATACAATTCTATCATCCTTTCTCTACTAATGTAAAGCACCATTGAAATAAACTAGAAACTTGATCTCTTACATCCTCAGATAATACAAAATTTTAATGAAGCACAAATTTAGTCCCAGAGTCAAAATTCTCTGTCAAATCGTGTAAATACAAAATGCAAATCCAGTAAATAAATATAGATTTAATTTGTTCCCAAGGTCTAATTTTTCTGGAAATTTCATAGTGATACCAACAGTTCTATATTTATTCAATTCATTAAAATGCATGTTTGCAAGCTTCCTTTTCCAGACATACCAAGGATACCATCGTTCTACCAAGCCAAGCTAAATTCAGACTGAAGTGTACATTTAACTCACATTCTGAAGCTTCACATAGCAGAAAGGACATTCACACAGGATACAGTGTGTCTTTTTCCCATAGTTAATGTCTTCTCTCCTGTATTACAGAGGCCTGTGTTTCTCCTAAGTTATTATAGAAGCATATATGCACACAACGCTCTGAAGTAATTCACAGAGAAAGCACACAAGCTACTGGTTAAGCACTATGGTAGCTACATGTTTCTCTGTGATGCTCCAATTTGATATAAGCTGGTTAATAAACTCTGTTTCTGTAGTAATTATTTATCCTTTTCAATGGTAGACTTTCTTCCTTAGTTTTAATAACAAGTTGTGTTTGGACCAAGGTTTCCAACAATGATGGACATTGTACAGTGCAGGAAGAAGTACACCTATGGACAGTGAGGGGTGGACCTGTGCACAGCAAGGTACTTACAATAATCAATTTTTCTTTCCTCACAATGCCACAAGAACAACCATTTTCCACACTGGTGACACCTAAAAATGGTCTGGTATCATGAGAACCTATCTCAAAAGACATTTGATGCTGCATCTGAAGAAAAGACTCCCAAATGATAGACAAGATGCAAAATAAAAAAGCTGGTGCTAAAGGAGAAAACCTGTCCAATTATCCAATCATAGCATCTCCTGGCAATAAGATGAGGATTAAAATATTATGTTATGATAAGATATGCCCATAGAATAGAGGAAATTGGCTCAAACCAGTTGCCAAGGCATGCACATAATACACTTCCCTGCAAGCCAACTTGGAGCCTGCCTAAGGACCTAGCAACAGGCACTATCTAGAGTTCTTGATCATATGAAGTCTGTCCAACAAAAACCACTACCAGAAATCCTGGTCATGCCCAATCAATGAGGGATGGCCATGAAATATCTGCAGATCAGAGTATTGTCAGAACTTCTGATCATGCCCAGCCAATGAGGGATGGGCACATAATGTCACCAGATGGTGCCCAGCGAATGAGAAACAGCCTGGGTGCCAGAAGGAAGGTATATAAGGCTTTTCCCATTGCTGAATAAATGATGCTGTTAGCTTTTCCCCTGACTCTTGGGGTCTGTTTCACTGACTTTGAGCCTTCTCATCCCCTCCCCCTAGAGAACTGTTAGGACAGTATGTAAGAAATAAAAAGACAGAAAGAACCATTAATTAAGGATCAGAGGCAAAGTAAATATCTAGGCATATATCTGAGAAGGTCGCTGAAGTTGAAGTCCAGAGACCTGAGCAGATATTGGGAACCTCTGTTTACGAGTTATAAGACTCTGATCCTCCCTAGTATAGTACATATCACACCCCTGCTCTGTGTGGTAACATGTGAGAGTTATAGGATTGCCTATACTATTGGCTCTAAATAAGTGGTAGGTGGATTTACTTTAGACCTTCCTCCAGAACTGAGGACAGATAATCTAAAGGAGTTAAAGTCACAGGAAAAAGTTCATGGAAGATCATATTCAAATCAGCTCTGTACCCATCAGCTTCTTCTGTTATAGACTACTGTAATGTGGAGGCCAAAGGAAACAGTTTATAGACCTTAAATATGTATGGGAGAAACTGGTATATGAAAGAATGAAGGCAGGAAGACCTTGGTGGCCAGAGATGGACCTTGAAGAGGGAATGGAGTCTGCAAGTGGGAGGTTTAAATCATTCCAGCCTTTCTAATTTACCACAACAGCTGGAGAAAGAACCCAACTTTAACACGAGCCCCACTAAACAATGTAGTTGCTGGGGAGCCTTGTACAAGTCTGCAGAGAACTGAATGCTTTGAATTGTCTTCTAGGCTGTCACTAGCCTCTGCTTGAAGAACATCAACCATAGTATTTCATCAGGAAGCTTACTTTTAAAGTCTGTAAATTGTCATGGAAACATAAGTTACAGTAGGCCAAGGTTACATGTCCTGGTAGAGGAAGCATTCTTCAAACATTCCTTATATGAGCCCTGGAAATACTCTCTGTTGTCTAAGGAACAGAAACTGGGGGAGAGACTATGCTGTTTCTCCTGGGCCACCACCAGACATAAATGATGGAGGCAGGAGAATAACTCCTACTCTGATTGCTTCTTTCCAGAACCAAAAGAAAAGGAAAGTAGGGAGAGAAAACAGGTCAGGGACAATGGGAAGAAGAAAACATTCTCTCTCTCTCTCTCTCTCTCTCTCTCTCTCTCTCTCTCTCTCTCTCTCTCTCTTTGTGTGTGTGTGTGTGTGTGTGTGTGTGTGTGTGTGTGTGTGTGTGTGTGTGTCCATCCTCTCCATCCTCAGAGTGGACTATAATCCACATCTTACAAAGAGTAACACATTTATTTGAAGCCTGGTATTCTACAGTTTTAACTTTTTAAATCAAGGCTTACAACACACACCTGCCTCCCTATTTCCAAGATGTCTTTTAATGTCTGTAGATTTCTCAATGTTGCCTTTTGGCATAAGAGAACAATTTGGGGAGTTTCTAATCCTAGCTAATCATTATCTGGTCAGGGGACTTCTGTTCTCAGCCACAAATTCAGAAAATAATTGGCTTTGTTATTGAAATTTCCCTATATGTCTGTATAACGAGTTCTGGATATCCAATTAAATGGTGTGTGGGGCCAGGGGATGTGGTAACTAAGGGTGCACTGGTGATGCTTTTTGAATACAGGCAAGGCTCTGGAGTCAGTACTCACTACTAAAATGTTTATCAAAGTGTGATGACTTTTGGGTGTGGTTTAGATGCCCAACTAGGTAAATAAATGAGTATTCTGACAATTACTATACTTAGACTTCATCAAACCAGAATAGTAACTTCTCTAGGAAACAACCTTCGAGAACAAAAACAGACACTACACTATTCCATTCAGAGTCATCAAAGAAGTTATCTTCTAATTGTTCTTAAATATGTATCTAATGGGTCCAGGAAGAAAATAAGCAAATGAGTCTATAATATTTGTTAACATACATTACCTCTCATGTAAATATCTCTCTGCCATCATGTTACAGAGATTTGATGTTTCAAGCACCTTTCTTCATAGGCTATTACTATGTGATCTCCAATGACAAGAATTTGTTAGAACAATCTGGTTTCTAATTACATCCTTGTTTCCCAGACAGGTCAGCAGATCAAAGCCTAATATGGACAGGAATGAGCAAATCATAACCTCACACTTACCTCATGAACTAGTTTTATCTGTATCATGATTTTCAAGTTTTCCATAGAACACTAGCAACCCTTCAAAATCTACCTACTGAGAAACTCATGTTCATCCCAATCACAGGAGCACAGCATATACCTTTGTTTTTATCTTAATTTTTTTCCTTTGTGCTTTCTTTTGAAGACAAAAATTCAGTGACTTAAACTAATAGTTTTTAAGGGCTATGAAATTTATCTCTCCATTTGTACCCCCTGAACATCAAGACATAAATTGTAAGAGTTATGTTTATGGACATCACAGTTAAAAAGATAAAGCATAGGCAGGCAGGTATTTAAACATCATTGTATGAGTCACTCCTGATACAGGATATTTAGGTAGAAAAAGCAAGAACCACAGCCTAGTTCTAAGATCATCTCTGCCAGACCAACAGGGACTTGTCAAGCCAAAGGAAACCATTAGTGGAAACTTACTATAACAGAAATTTCTAGGTGTAGCACCTCCATACTGCTCTGTCATCACTTACCCTGAGGGAAGTGTTATTTGGACTTGATACTTCTCCCATTCCTCTGTTAACAAGCTCTCCTTGGGAATATAGGTGATGTCAGTTGGTAGAGTGCATGCTTAGAATGCAGCAGCTCCCGGGTTTGATCCTCAGTGCCACAAAAAACAAGATGTGGTGGTACATGCCTATAATCTAAACCCTAGGGAGTTAGAGGCAAGAGGATCAGTAGTTAAAGGTCACCCACAACTGCATAGTAAATTTGAGGATGGCCTAAGCTACATGAGATCCCATCAAAACAGCATTCTCTAGGTGATGAAAGGTGTCTTTTCCTGCTCAGCTTCACTAACACATCCATTCCATTTCTGGAAGGTGTATAAACAAAGATGTCGAAGACCAGTTAGTCATGTTCTATGTCACAGGTGTATTAGGATCTAAGCAAGAGCCCCTACAGCTGCCACAGCAACATGGAAATTCTGGTAACATAGTTAAGATATTTTCAAAGTAAAAATAAGAAGTCACTGCTGAAGGAGAATATCCACAGAAATGGTAACATGCTCTAGGCTCCTGTGGCAATTTGGCACTAAGTGTTCAGTCATGAAGATGCTTGGTAAAAGAGAAGCCCTGAGGAGTAAGACAAAAATATTTTTTTATGTTTTCATCTCTCAAGATAAAGCCATATAAAAAGATAAATCTATGAAGTGTACCCTACACGTAAGAGGTTAAAAGTAAAGCAAACTGAGAGCCTGTGTGCTCCTTAACTTTATATCTAATAGATTCTTATGTGGCCTCCTCTGAAGGGCAACATAAGAATTTAAGAAAGAAAAGTATCAGGGGAGCTGAGGTTCCAGTAGAATCCCCAGAAGAGCCCTGTGTTCTATGAGTTCCAGGATTTAAATCAGTGAGTAGTGGCAAAGTAGAGTCGAGTAGCAGTGAGAACACAGAAATGCAATCTGACCTCCAAAGGCAGTGGCTGTGACTTCCTTCCTGTTGAAGCAAAAGTAGGTGATAAAGAACAAGACCCTGGATCGCAAATGTTAAGTACCAAGCAGAGACTATCTTAGAAGGAACTCCAAGTTTATTGTAAGAATGATACAAAAAGATATTCTGAAGTTCCCCTTGTTCCCCAGAAAAGTCAAGGAGGAAGCCACAATGAGAAATTGGCTCAGAAGGTATTTCTAGATTGTGAAAAAGATCCACAAAAATGTGTAGTTTCATCTCATTCTGCAAAATGTGCATTCTGTGGAGGAAGAGTGGCCTACCAACTAGTTAGGAGTATCAATCTGGGGGATTTTCATTCATCTCTATCTTATTTTCTGAAACAGGATCTCATCTCAAAACTGATGATGTCTGATTAGCTTATCATCAATGGCCAGCAAAATCAGAGATCTTCTGCCTCAACCTTCCTCACACTAGGATTAAAATGATCTTAGTGCCAGCATGACTCAATTTTTAATAGGGTGTTTTCCCCTCTATAGTTTCAAGTTTGCATGCTGAGCTGTGTGTCACATGAGGTGCACTAGATCTGATTATGCAAATGCTCTGGAAAGATGGATATACCTTTAGACACTGACCTAATACTTCCATAGAAAAAATAAAGTAGGCTCAGAAAGTCATAATGGGTGTGACAATATGTGTCAAAAGCAGAAGTCTAGACAGCACATGTTCTAGAATAGACCTAAATTAACTACAAGATACATGATGCTTATTTTACCTGCTCAAAAATAACAAAAAATATCTTTGACTGGCTTATGTACAATACACAGTTTATATTTATATTATACAGATATATATATATATATAATTTTACTTTTAAAGATTATATATTTTGGAACAAGGGTAGCAGATACCAATAAAAACAGATGGTCCAGATAATCCAACATTTTAATATACCTTTGTTACAGTTTCATCTGAATTCTGCATCCAAAACAGCTTCAAGTCTTCTGGATGGGATAGACTAACCACACAAAATACCTCAGTCAGGACTTGACCATAATTTTAAATTTTCTCAGGATCTCAATAACATCTACTCAAATGTTCAGTGTCTTCTAAGACAAATATGCTTGAATTCACAGAGAAAATACGGAAGTAAAATTGTTTTCAACATCAACCAGATTAGGTTTTTTGATGCTAAGTATTGTGATAACTATGATTATTCGCAATTATAGAAACACTTTTATAAAAGTAAGGTACTTGTCATGCTAGGCTTTCTGTTCAGAGAAAATGTAATATAGGCAGTGTGCTGACATTCCTAAATAGAATGTTCCACTGGAAGCTTCCTAATGGCCCCGAGATATCTACTTCCTTTTATATGTATTGTGAAGTCATTGAAGAACAACATCATTCTGTGGCCTTGCTCATTCATACACAAAAGATAGCAGGACATTTTTTGCTAAAGCAAAAATAGAGAAATCAGAGGGAATATTGGGTTAGAAATATTATTCTTCTCATTTTGTGTTGAGAACGGCCTGTCTTAAATGGAAGAACATAAACTCCACCAGCCTCAAGGACAAGAGGGCATATTGAAAGAGACCTATGAACAGAAGCACAAAAATGACCAGGATGTCCCAGAAGTTGCCTCAATCTCTTCTGTCTCTGTGCTCTTCTGGCCTAAATTTTTGGGACCCTGTATCTTCTCTGGGAACTAACTGGAACTTTTCTTTTCTCAGCATGTTCCATTCATCCTTGGCTAATTGGTAATTCTTCTGAATACTGAATTGCCACCCACCATGCCACATGTTCCAACTCTGTGTCTACATTTCTACTCCCAACCACTGCGGACTACAACTCACCCCATGTGTGGACAGAGCATGGGATCAGCATTTTGTTTACCTTTGAAGTAAACACCACAGAGATACCACTTTGCCCTTGACTGAGTTGCTCCCCATGTTCAGTCAGCCTTGTCATGTCAGAATAGCAATCTGGAAGAAAAATCATCAGTAACAGGGCTGAAGTCTGTCCGAGAACAGACACAGAAATCAGCAGGAAAGACATTCAGGCTAGCACACAACTCCACATCCTGTCTGCTCTCCTAAGGCTTGGCACTTCCACACAAAAATGGAGCAGAGATGCAGCAGCATTCAGGCTACCCAGGGGCTCACTGGAGCTGCCATACAAGTGCATGATGATACACTTAGGGCTTTTGTTCAAACAGACAAAAGGGGTTAAAGATACACAGTAAAAATAAATTCAGACAAAAAGACCTCTAAACAGGTTCCAATATGTTTTTTAAAAAAATGTGTAAGATTGTGAGAAGAAAAAAAAGGTACATTAAATAATAGTAAGGTCCTTAAAAAGAAATAGAGTAATAAAAAAATATAATGAGCCACATAAAAATAGGAAATACACAGAATCCAGGTTTTATATTTTATTGTTTTCTTTGGGTTATTTCACTGTTAATGAGTTAACTTTTAAGAGACTTTTGATTATAAAAACTGCTAAATTAGATATACTACTTTGGGAAAGAGATTCTGCTTTAATTTCAACAGAACTTTAATGAGAAGCTCTGGATTCATTCAGTATTGAAAAAGATCAGGTTTGATCAAAGAAGATGCCCTGAAAAATCTTGACTACATCTATGGAAAAATAAACCTAAATTAACTACAAGACACATGATGTATATTTTACCTGCTCAAACATAAAACAAAAAATATCTTTGGCTGGCTTATGTACAATACATAGTTTATATTTATGTTATACAGATATATATAAAATCTTACTTTTAAAGATTATATATTTTGGAACAAGGGTAGCAGATACCAGTAAAAACAGATGGACCAGATAAACCTTTGTTACAGTTTCATCTGAATTCTGCATCCAAAACAGCTTCAAGTCTTCTGGATGGGATAGACTAACCACACAAAATACCTCAGTCAGGACTTGACCATAATTTTAAATTTTCCCAGGATCTCAATAACATTACCAGCACCCTAAATTAGCTAAAAGTAATCTAGAGAACTATGCCCAAATTTCCAAAATATTCATTATTAATGTTTGTTTTCATTTAAGGGGGGATAGTTATTTGTTAATGGTCATAGTGGTTCTTTTTGTAAGGAAAAAATGAGAATATAATATAGAAATGATGGGGAAAGATTAGATTATTATAATGAAAAAAGGTACACTATTGGACCATTTTAATCTAAAAAAGCTGTAAATCTCAAAATGTTTTACCTTAGTATGGATTTTAGTTTACTGATACAAATTTAAAGCCAATTTTGTTATACTGTATGTATATTTCTACTCTTATTTAAGGAATTATGAGTTTGAGCTCATTTAAAAATGTAATATATAATTTAAAAATACAGATTAATAGTCATCTATAATACTATAACTTATAGCTATACTGTGGTAATATGTTATATATTTAATAAAAAACAGTCTGGAATGTAGTTTCTACACTACCTGGGTTATCTGCAAGTCAGGCATGGGCCTGGCGATTAAAGACACAAGAGACTTGGGTCATTCATCCAAGGAGAATACCGTTTATTGAGACTAAGGATCAGACTTAAATACCCGGGACAGAGAACAGTGGAAATTTCCCAGGCAGCTGGAAATTTACTGATTTGGGGTAAACAACTTAAACTTCCTCTTTTAATCCCACAGGCAGGAAGCCAGAAACTTTCTGGAACTGGGTGTTGAGCACAGAATGTACAACCAGCAACCACAGGCCTTGCCTCACGGCTCAGAGTGCAGAGAAAGATCATACAGTGCCCCTACATGTCCCCTTTTTTATTTTAAATGACTAGACCTGTCTTAGGTGACCCAGATGTCAGACGACCTGTCATGGGACGGCAGCCAGGTCATGCAACACACATCCTGACTTAGGTTGAGGCTATCCCCTAAAGGCTTTGCCTATCCTTGACTCAGTAGTCACTTTTGGCCAAGATCAGCCATACCTGAACATCATGCTTTTCTTAAGCCAGAAAAAGTAACACTTGTTGTGTGGTAAAATTGACCTGGCTTCTGCACTGGCACATTAAGTACAGCATCAGGATAATGCCTTCTGCACAAAGAAGTATTACCAAAGAAAGTCCTTAATAAGTCTACTTGCAAATTGAAGACAGTTTAGTAAAGTTTCTACACTCATGGATAGCACACCAGTATTGTTAACTAAAGTAATATCATGAGCCAATCCTTGAGTTAAATTCAAAAACGCATGCTCCAAGGGTCATGTATGGCTTCATTAAGTTCTCTAAGCCTAACAGTCAAATTGGTCACCTTAACAGTAATGATACAAATATAATGTAAGGAAGGGGAGCAGAATAACATACGTGATTCTCAAAGCAAATCCAATTCTTCCTGAACTATGGCCAATTGCAAATTAAGCTGGAGTATCTCCTTATGAACATGAGTATTAATATCATTTTGAGTGATCAGAGCATTCACAACCTGCCCAAAGAGGGTATCCACTGTGGTTGCTACCAGGACAATTTGACTCAGGACAATGCCTACAACAGTGGCTATAGTGTAAGCCACTGCGATGGCTCTAACAATGGCAGCAGTAATCCCAAAATCACTCTTGGGTTGATGTAAGATGAGCTGATCTTCCTGAGAGACATTTACTGGCAGCGGGACCACCGCAGGTGCATGAACCACCACAGCCATTTTTTCAGGTCCCCAGCAGCTCTTCAGGTGACACTCCTGCTCAGAACAGTTCAAAACTCCAGGAACATTAGACAGATCATTTATCACTACAAAAAAGAAAGGAGGGGTAAGGCAAATCCTGGCATTAAAAGTGCAAATTTTACCCTTGGGTGAAACAGAAGCATTTAAAGAAGACTCAAAGTAATCAGACTCATTCCATCTGGCAATTCCATTAAAATAGGTGGCACTAATAACTGAAATGGTGGCAAAATCAAGGCAGGCTGAGACAGCTGCTTCCCATCGCTAGGAGTAAGATTAAGACTTACAAAGAATTCCACCAATGCCATTGTAAAAGAGGCCTGGGGTCCATAGGCCATGACTGCCTCCTTCAGCTGTTTAACATCCAGACCAGAGCATTATGCTGCTAGACCCTCTGTCCCTGTGGATCAACCTCTTTCACAACCAGGTACAATTGACTCTCAGCATTCATTTCCTCTAGTCTTTCTGTCAAATGTTTAATTTCCTTCTCTAAGTCTGTAGGAGCTGAAGCCTCAACAAATGGATTAGGTTCTGTCAAGGGGGCCATGAATCTGCATTTTTGAGAGCTTCATTTTTTTTCTTCCTGCTTGATTCTCCTCTTTTAGCATTCTAATTTCTTCCTCTAAAATTACTTCATCCTCCTCCTCAACCTCTTTTCCCAAACTCTTAATATCTCCTTGTAGGGTGTGGTTGGCCCTTGCGAAACTTGCTGGAACATTGCATCATGTTCCCCAGTAGTGACCTATCTGATGTGATCCCTGATTATGCTAATTTGGCACTCCTTACCACCTATCACCAGCTATATGCTAATGAGGCATTACTTTGGACCTATCACCAACCATATGCTAATGAGGCATTACGTTGGCCACCAATCATATAGCTACATGCATCCCAGCTTCCCTATATAAGCAGGCTGCACTTCAGGCACGGGGTCTTTCTTCCACCATTCTACCTCAACTGAGCTGTACTCCAATAAAGTGTGATCCAAGAAGAATCGTGCATGTGGTGACTCATCATTCTGCAGGCCAGAAAGCGGCTCACCACAAGTGGTGCAGAAACGGGGGAACCTTCGTGCCCTGCAGGGAAGACCAATTCAGAACTCGACACACTGAGTGGACCATCGGTGAGTAGTCCATCCAAGCATGCGGGTGCTCCTGGGAGGTCTAGAGCCTGAGATCTTTGCTGCAGTTTTTTCCATCCTAGTTGTTTTGATTTTTCTTGCCTGCTTGTGGCTGCGGTGCCACCAACCTGGCAAGGAGTGCCTTCCCTGGCTGTGCGGTAAATCAAACGTGTGTCTGATCTAATAAGCCGCTCATAGATCAGAGCTCAAGATGGGGAACAAATTGTCCGCCGACTCCAAGACCGAGTTCCATGAACCTATTCAGGCTATATTGAGTAGCCGAGGGCTAAAGCTTTCCTGCAGAGCCATAAGCTGGTTGCTGGAAAATATCAAAAGCAGTGCTCCATAGTTCAGGGTGTCAGGCAATTTGACTATTCCATTGTGGGAAAAACTTGGCAGGGATCTAGAGAAATGCAACACTGAGGGAACACTTTCCAGAGGCACCCTTCTGCTATGGTGTATGATCTATTATTGCCTAAAGGATGGAAAATATGAGGACATTATTCAGCAAGGACGTAAGGCTCTCAGTATATGCCAGGATAGCACATCAGAAAATGAAGATGTAGGGACTACAAAAGATAGGCCTAAGAAAAAGAAAAAGGAGAAGAAAAATTCAGAACCAGTGCCAGGACTGTACCCAGTCCTAGATGAATTTAAAGATTTATATATATCTCAAGATGAGCTAGACCCTGAGGAGGAGGAAGATCTAGAGGAGACAGCTGCAGCCTATGAGCAAGAATGCTACGATCCCCCGCGCTTAGCCGATCACCGCCTTTCAATCCCATAAAGGCTAGAGCTACTGCTCCCCCTCCTTTAGGGAACAAGTTGGGATGCACATTCATCCCCCAGGAAGCATGGTCTGGGGTGACCACAGCCTTCCCTGTGTTTGAGGATCCAGCCACACATGGCTGATCTTATGAAGTAATTGACCATAAGATTATTAAAGACCTTACAGAGGCAGCAAAAAGAGATGGTGTAGCTGCCAACTATACCATTATGTTGCTGCAGCGCCTTACGCGCAATGCCTTAACACCCACTGATTCGCAAGACATTGCCAGAGCCTGCTTAACTATGGGGCAATATTTAGACTGGAAGTCAATTGTGACTGATCTGGCACATAGTCAGGCCCGGGAGAATGCTGCCAATGGGCAGCCAGAATGGAGTGCAGATATGCTGTTAGGGCAAGGACAATGGGTAAATAATCAGACAGCATATCCTGTGGAAGTTTATAATCAAATAAACACCATCAATATGAGGGCTTGGCAAGCCCTCCCCAATAAGGGGGAGGTCTCTGAGAACCTAACCAAAATAATACAGGGCAGCACTGAACCATTTTCTGACTTTGTAGCTCGAATGATGGATGGAGCCGGGTGAATTTTTGGTGACGTGGAAACTGCACTGACTCTAGTAAAGCAATTAGTTTATGAGCAGTGTACAAAAGAGTGCCATAGGGCTATCACCCCGCACAAAGGAAAGGACCTAGAATATCGGATGAAAACATGCCAAGAAATTGGAGGACCTTTATCAAATGCAGGACTCGCCGCTGCTGTGATGGCTGCCTCTCACGTTAATAAAGGTCCTAACAGCAGCAGGGTGTGTTTTCGGTGTGGCAAGCCCAGGCATATTAAAAGACAGTGCCGAGAGGCTGCCCCCATGACAAGGACAAAACTGCCTCAAGAAGTGAAGACTCCAGGGACATGTACAAGATGTAAAAAGGGTAAACACTGGGCCAATGAATGTAGGTCTGTTAAGGACATTAATGGGCAACCCATTCAACCTGTTGCCCACGTAGTTAGTCCAAAATACGGGGTAGAGGGCCCTTGGTCCCAGGGCCCAAAAATATTTGGGGCCCACGAGGAAGTGAATTTCCAACCACTCAGGCCCTGCAACGAACCACATCAGGCTCCGCAGGGCTGGACCTCTTTGCCACCTCCAGAATGGTATTAACAACAGGAATGGGAATACAACCCTTAGACACAGACATGCAAGGGCCACTCCCAAAAGGGACAGTTGAGCTAGTGTTAGGCTGCTCCTCTTCCACCTTATGGGGACTCATTGTTATGCCTGGAGTTATTGACCTAGATTATACTGGAGTCATCAAAGTAATGTGTCAATCCCCTCAAGGGATAATTACCATAACCCCTGGTGATTGCATTGCACAATTATTAATCTTGCCCTCTTTCCATGACAGTTACCCCACATACTCAGAAGAACGAGGATCCAAGGGTTTGGATCCACTGGAGTTGATTTGGCTTTTCTGTCACTATCTCTTAATGACTGCCCTATGCTTGATCTTATAGTAGAAGGGAGAAAATTTCAAGGATTGGTAGATACTGGAGGAGACAGAAGTATAATTACAATTAGAGATTGGCCATGATCATGGCCACTTCAAACATCTTCGCAGACCTTGCAAGGTTTAGGTTACGCAGATGCCCCTAGAATTAGCTCTAAGGAATTGACATGGAAAACAGAGAACCAAAAGGGGAAGTTTCAGCCTTTTGTAGTTGAAGGACTGCCAATCAATCTATGGGGCAGGGATATCCAGAGTCAAATGAATTTTAAACTTACTAATGATTATTCTGACACAGCAAAAAGTATCATGATTAGATCAGGGTTTGTTCCTAGCAAAAGGTTAGGGCATAATTTACAAGGCATTACTACACCAATAGAGGCTCAAGGAAACGCCAATCGGCAAAGTTTGGGTTTTTCACAGGGGCTACTGAGCCTATGATTCCTATCTCATGGATGACCACTATGCCTGTGTGGGTACCTCAGTGGCCTCTGTCAAAAGAAAAATTGGAAGCAGCCTCTATGTTGGTTCAGGAACAGTTACAGCTGGGGCACTTAGAGCTCTCGCAGTCCCCCCTAGAATACTCCCATATTTGTTATCAGAACAAAATCAGGAAAATGGTGCTTATTTCATGATCTGCGTGCCATAAATCAACAAATGCAAGTCATGGGACCCATTCAGAGGGGTCTACCAGCTTTAACAGCTATTACAAAGAACTGGTCTGTTGTAGCGGTAAATATTAAAGATTGCTTCTTTTCCATTCCCCTAAATAGTTAGGATAAGGAAAGATTTGCTTTTACTTTACCCTCTATTAATCATGAACAGCCTGATAAGCGATATCAGTGGATTGTTCTTCTTCAAGGTATGGCCAATAGTCCTACAATGTGTCAGCTTTATGTAGATAGAGCTTTACAGCCAGTAAGAGATAAGTTTCCCCGTGTTAGAATTGTACATTATATGGATGATATTTTGCTTGCAGTCCCTTCTATGGAATTGTTAGAATTAGCATTAAGTTTGTTAACCAAGGAATTAAAAGATAAAGGTTTATTTATTGCTCCAGAGAAGATACAGAAGGGAGGAGCTATTGAATTTTTAGGAGCTATTATTCAGAATGCCCATGTTAGACCACAAAAGGTAGAAATTAGGACCAATTGCTTAAGGACTTTAAATGATTTTCAAACATTGCTTGGGGATATAAATTGAATTTGGCCATATTTGAAATTAACTCGCTTTGAGCTTAAACCCTTATTTGATATTTTAGAGGGAAACCCAGATCTTAATTCCCCATGCCAGCTAACCCCAGAGGCTCAGATAGCACTTCAAAAGGTAGAGCAAGCAATTACTAGGGCACAGTTGGTGCACTGTGGTGAATCCAAGCCCATTTGGATGTGTATCCTCCCCACTTTAGGCTTTCCAACTGGTGTTCTTTGGCAAAAAGGGCCTCTACTGTGGATTCATACTAAATCTACAGGGATGAGAACCTTGTCCCACTATCCATCCATGACAACTGAGGTTGCGTTATTAGGCATTAAACAATCTATTACATCTTTTGCCAAGACACCTGACTGACTTATAGTCCCTTATACAAAAGAACAAGTAGAGATATTGGCTGCCACTAACTCAGAATGGGCTATATTGGTTTGTACCTTTTCTGGTACAATTGATAATCATTTTCCCAAGAGTGAACATTTAAGATTCATAGTTCAGCAGCCTGTGGAGTTCCCTTGGATCACAAGGGAGCAACCATTGAGCAATGCCTTAACCATCTACAGGGATGGGTCTAAGACTGGGAAGGGAGCCTACATGGTGCAAGGAGGCTCACCTGTAACTGCTGAGTGCTGTCCAAATGCTCCCCAAATAGTAGAATGCCAAGTAGTTTTAGAGGTTTTTAAATGTTTTCCTGAGTCTTTTAATTTGGTATCTGATTCACCATATGTGGTGAATGCTGTTAAAAATTTAGAAATTGTTTCCTATATTAAACCCTCTAGTATAGTAGCCTCACTTTTAGCAGGAATAAGAGGTGAGATTTGCATCACTCCAATCCCTTTTATATTACCCATATCCGAGCTCACTCTTTGTTTCCTGGTCCTATGGCAAAAGCCAATGAACAAGTTGATCTGGCAACACACGCTTTTGTGGCATTGGACTCTGAAACACAAGCGTGAGAGTTTCATAGCTTATACCATGTTTCATCTGCTGTTTTAAGAACTAAATTTAAAATTTCTAGGGAGATAGCTAGGAATACTAGGTGAAAAGTACTTTGTGAAAAGCTGTTCTGCTTGTGTGCAATTCTTGCCTGCTCAAAAAATAAGGGTTAATCCCAGAGGCATTTTTCCACTTGAAATTTGGCAGATGGATGTTACCCATGTTCCATCCTTTGGAAAGCTTCAGTATGTGCATGTCTCCATTGATACATGTTCTGGGGTAATGCACGCTATACCTCTTTCTGAGAAAAGGATTCACAATGTCATTACCCACTGCCTTGAAGCTTGGGCCGCTTGGGGCAAGCCCGATACACTGAAAACAGACAACAGGCCAGCCTATGCATCTAAGAGCTTTGCCTCATTTTGTCACAAACTGCAAGTGAAACATATCACAGGCCTGCCCTATAATCCACAAGGGCAAGGGATAATAGAGCATGCACATCGTACGCTCAAGGACTTCCTGCAAAAACAAAAAGGGGGAATAGCAGAGAATTGCACCCCCAAACAAAAGCTCTCTCTTGCTTTATTCACTATAAATTTTCTAAATTTAAATGATAAAAATGAAACCATTGCCGAATGTCATATGACGTCAGAACCCAACAATCAAGGCAACGTTTTGTGGAAGGATGTACTTTCTAATCAATGGTGAGGCCCGGATCGCATTATTGTTCGATCCAGGGGATCTTTATGTGTTTCTTCACAGAATCAGGAGCCAGTCTGGGTGTCATCAAGATTGATGAGATGTGTTGAGGACGACCCTAAGGATGATGCTGATATGGACACTCCTGACCATCTTCCCCCTGATTCAGGTGGAAAAGATGATACTCTGGGGAATTAGTCAGACCTGGCCATTACCTATGCCAGTCCATGCTCAGTCCAGAGTTCTTCCTACAATATTTTCCACTTCGTGTGAATTAGATGTCCCTTGTGCCCAGCCCCTTTCCACAGATTGGGCAGAATATAATGCTAGTAATATTAATCTGAATCAGTCACTTTGTTTTAGTCTTAGAGAATGATGACTGTATTTTTTTTAGCCAGAAAAAAACTTGACTTATTAGGTAAACCCCCTAAAGGACAATCAAGCTCCTGTGCATATGTTAACTGAGGCTTTGGGACAGATAGCTACTGGTTCCGCCTCTAGCACAGGATCAGAAGTTAATGGAAATTACGAGGTGAATGTGACCACCATGATCCTGACTCATGAAGGAATAGTTCCATTACATAACAATAAGAAGAACAGACAAAATACCACAAGACCTATAGTTGCTCCCTATTGTCAACCATTTATAAGTAGTTTTCCTACCTTCACTTCCTGCCAAGATAGAACTTGGGGAAATAAAAAGCTTAGTCCAGGATTTGGATTCTCTCCTGGCTTGAGGCCCTATATGGGAAGTGTTGAGAAATCTGATAACACAACTTGGTTTACTGAAGGATGGCCATTCTTTTCCTGGGTATTGATTAATGAGGCAAGGGCCAGTGCGGATGTTTCTGCTCTTGTAAACTTGCAAGGATCCTTGGGTAAGGTTTATAATGTGTCAGGTGTGGTGAAGTCAGGTAATGGAACAAGGATGAAATTGAAATTAGCATCTTATAACAACGAGGTTAGCAATTACATAGGGTCAGCAGTTTTGGTGTGTTTGAAGTCACCTTTTATGTTTCTCTTGACTAACTCTAGTAAAAACTGCACCGTTTCAGGCAGTTGTTGGTTGGCAGAGTGTTGGAATGGATCAGTGGTGACTACAGCAGTAGTTGTTAGAATGCCTACCTTTGTCCCCATGCCTGTGGAAGCTGACCCAGAGCAGTTCCCTATGATGAATCTGTTACGCCATAAGAGGGACTTTGGTGTTATGGCCGCTATTGTGGCTGCCATTGTCATTTCAGCAACTGTAGCAGTTACTGCAGGTGTAGCCATGGCCAGCCAAGTCAAGTCTGCCCAGGAAATTAATGATATTGTGGCTCAAACTTCACAAATTTTAGAGGAGCAAGCACAGTTTAATTCCCATTTGCTGAGTGGTATCCTTGCCACTAACGAAAGAATAAATTTACTAGAAGATTGAAGATGTATATGGCCTAATACAAATGGGCTGTGTACAGAAATTAGGGCATGTTTGTGTTACCCCTCTTATTGTTTCAGATGCTTTGAATGAAAGTCGAAGAATTTGAGAATTTTTAAGTGGGAATTGGTCTATGGAGGCCGAAAAAATGATCCTTAAGCAAAAGTTCCAGATCGCACGTTTGAATGCTACAAGATTGGAGCCTGTTACACTTGGGGACTTTACTTCTTGGCTCACTTCTGCCCTTTTCTTTTTCAAGGAGTGGGTAGGAGTGGGAATCTTTGCAGTCTGCTGTTTATTTGGGGTTATATTTTGCCTCTGGCTGGTTTGCCGTACTCGCATCAGAGCGCATCGTGAAAAGGTCCTACTCACTCAGGCACTCTTGGCTGTTGATGCAGGGCACTCCCCCACAGCCTGGCTCTCCACCCTTAGTAACTTATAATGATTGCCCTTGCACAGAGAGGCTTTAGCTGCCATTGCACCTCTATAGGGAATCATTCTCCTCTGAGACGGCCTTTGCACCCTGCTGCCCTCACTGGCCTTGCACGCAGGAAGGCGTCTCGGGGATCCTGGCAGCAGGAAACAGCCCTTGAGCGGTGGGCACATCATGAGGTGAACACCTGTACGGGCTATATCCTGTCTGTGCCATTAGAAAAACAAAAAGGGGGAGATGTAGGGTACGGTTGGCCCTTGCACAACTTGCTGGAACATTGCATCATGTTCCCCAGATGCTAATTAGGCACTGAGTAGTGACCTATCCGATGTGATCCCTGATTATGCTAATTTGGCACTCCTTACCACCTATCACCAGCTATATGCTAATGAGGCATTACTTTGGACCTATCACCAACCATATGCTAATGAGGCATTACGTTGGGCACCAATCATATAGCTACACAGGTCCCAGCTTCCCTATATAAGCAGGCTGCATTTCAGGCACAGGATCTTTCTTCCACCATTCTACCTCAACTGAGCTGTACTCCAATAAAGTGTGATCGGAGAAGAATCGTGCGTGTGGTGACTCGTCATTCTGCAAGCCAGAAAGCAGTTCACCACATCTCCTTCTCTAAAGTTCCTTTTAGATTTAACAGACTCCTCATCTAGAATCTCTTCAAAGGTTCACAACAGCTCCACAAATTCTTCTTTCACTTTCACATTGGTGCTGGAAAGCGCATCTTTTACTAAAGACCAAAGTGAAAAGGTGGCTACGGGAAGTTCCTCTGCACCATGCTATTGCAGTGTTTTTTGCAAATCTTCCTTTACCTGTTCCCAGTCTGGAACAGTAAAAACCCCTGCCTGGGCAAACAGGGGACTGTGTTTAGTACAACCTTAATAAATTTTTGTGCAGTCTTTGTCTTAATAGCAGTGCCTATCCCTTTAAAAGTATAACTAAGTGCTCCCTTAAAACCTGTACTGAGTTACTGACACCCGTACTTCAATTCATCCTCTACCTTTATCTTATCTGCTGGCCAGCCACCCGAAGGTGGTCTTCCAGGCTATCCTGAATTCACGATCTCACTGGGGTCTCCACCTGTAGCAGCTGTGCTACCTTGGTTATCAGCGAGTCAGGCACAGGCCTGGAGTTTAAAGACACATGAGACTTGGGTGATTCCTGCAAGGGGAATGCCATTTATTGAGACTAAGGTTCAGATTTAAATAACAATAATGTGGAGCAGAGCAACTGGAAATTTACTGACTTAGGGTAAACAACTTAAACTTCCTCTTTTAACACTCATGGACAGGAAACCAGAAACTTACTGGAACTGAGTGTTGAGCATAGAATGTACAGTCAACAACCACAGGCCTTGCCTCATGGCTCAGAGTGCAGAGAAAGGTCATGCAGGTCCCTACACTGGAATATCAGAGGACAGAGTCACCCATAGCCAAGCCATGAAAAGCCAGGAAGTGATGTATGCATTTAATCCCAGCAGTTGGGAGGCAGAGGCAGGTAAAGTTCTATGCGTTCAAGTCCAGTCTTGTCTACAGAATGAGTTCCAGGGCAGTCTGAACTGTTACACAGAGAAATCCTGTCTCAAAAAAAAAAAATAAACAAAGCACAAAAAATAATAATAGTAATCCCATCTGAGAATATCACCCCTGGCCTTCATGGCTTGGTTGTATGTGACTCTGTCCTTTGATATTCTAGAATATTTTTATTAAATATATAATATGTCACCACACTATACTAGTTAGGTTTTCTAGGGATGCAAAAATATATTTCAATTAGATAGCTAATCTTCAAACATTTCGAAGACCTGCAGAATTTGCCATTTAAAATATTTTAAGAATTTAGGCTTTTCTTAAGAGTGAGACACGTTCACTCCTGGCAGCACCAATTATCTCAAGGAGTATGATAGGTATTGAGGTAACTCTTTATGAAGCTTGCTTTCAATATGACAAGGCTAGCCATTTGGGAAAGAACTGTTTTTGCCTGGACTGCTTGACAGTACATTGCATAAACTAGATATGCAGGACCTACAGGAAGGTTACCACTAAACTTTGCCAAAACAAGGCAAAGTTGTTCATATTTCTGCTTCACAAAAGAAACTACCAGACATTCTACAGGTCACAGAGAAAAGCTATTGACAGACTTTGCCAATATCGGTGGGACAGTTCTTCCATTTTCCTGCTTCACTTAAAAGTCTGCCAGATTCTCGAGGCCTATAGCCTAAAGGATGCCCCAACATTACAAAAGATCTTTGAGTATAGGCATCCAGAAGTCTCTGTAACTTCTAAATTTTGGAAGTTGCTTGCAATACACATTCTGCTTATCTAGGTAACATTAAGTCTTTTTGGAGTCATTGATGGAGTTGAAGACTAAATAGTTATATTTTTTTAGTTATTATAAGAGATAAATCAGATATCAAGCTTTAGACTCACAAAAATAAGATAGATGATAAAATAGTTTCTTTAATTTTGCCAAAAACAAATGGATAGAATATTGTTATTGTTACTCTTACTTAAGAACTCTTTTGCTGTATATAAACTTACAATGTTAAAGTTAAATTTTTCCTTTTTAATTAGAGAAATATTCCTCTTATATATTGTAAAAAATTTGTCACTCAAATTGGTTTAATAAAATGCTAATTGGCCAGTAGCTGAGCAGAAAATGAGGCAGAAAAGTCAAATTGAGAATAACAGGAAGAGGAAGAGAGGTGGAGTCAGAATGCTGCCAGATACTGAGGAAGCAAGATGAGAATGCTGTGCTGAGAAAAGATATCAAGCCATGTGGCTAATTATAAATGAGAATTATGGGTTAATTTAAGTGTAAGATCTAATTAAGATCTATTGGCCGAGCATTTATAACTAATATAAGCCTCTGTGTGGTAATTTGAGAAGCAGCTGCCAAATATTTGAGAGTTGCTAGCAGGACAGAAACTTTCACTTACATTTTTTCCTGTAAATAGCCCCTCACTCATATTCCTTTAAGTAATTTCAGTAAACTTATGTATTTATCAAGTCATGTGATGATGACATTTGGTCTGTCGAGAGTTTCCTGTCTGAAGTGAGTAGGGGTGTGTGTGTGTGTGTGTGTGTGTGTGTGTGTGTGTGTGTGTGTGACATTTCTCCAGGAAAAGTTTGTTACAGAACAGAAGTGTAAATTTTGGCTAGAAAAAACAATACCAGTGGGAGTCTAGTTACTAATGACTAAACTGGAAGATTAGATGGAGAAACAGGAGGCTGATAGAATAACCCAGGTACTAATGGAACACAAGTAGACATTGGTATTAATGGCATTAATTCAACCTAGCTAATATTATTATTTACATGTGGTTGTCTAAATAGGAATATGTAAAGGTCCTGGAGAAGTTCCACAAAAGACCACCATTCATGTATGCAATCAACAAGAACATTTATTATCTTCTTGAGAAAGATATGATCAAGCTGGGGCTATCACAATGCTACACAAAGGCAAAATGGCAACCATAAGTGAGTATTATAGGTTTCTTTTAAGCACAGCTAAGGGGATTAGCTATCAGAATTTTCAGTATGGTTAGATCATACTATCTATAATTGGCTTATTGAGTAGCAGTCACACTAGTACATTCCTGACTAGTTAGGGCTAGCAAGGCTTGGCCAGGGCTATAGTTTTCCCCTTTTGGAAAAATCTGGACAAGTCTCAGGCTCTGTCCTTATGTGGTTATTACCTTGAGCTGCTGTAGGGGCTGGCCCAGGTCTTGAACATGAAGTTCTCCTCATCCTTAGTGTCAGGTCCACCAGTGATTACTTGTCTTTTGTGGCTTCCTTAAAAATAGCCCTCTCAATTTTAAGGAGCAGGAACTGAAGCCTAGTTTTTAACTAAAATATTAGAAGCCTGATATGATACTTATTGGCTTTCTCAAATAGATATATGTAAACACAGGCATTATTATACACCAAATATTTTGGTGTTCTATGATCTGAGAGAGTAGAAAATGAACAGCACAACTGCAATAATGAACACAAAACAGAAATACCAAGGTTTCTTATATCATTTTCCAACAACAAAAAAGGAAGTTCTCTGAAGAAATAGTTAATTCTCAGACTAGGCTAGAACTGTTTTGGATGAAACTAAAGCATTATATAGTTCCAGAAAAAAAGAAAGAGCTTTCATAAAGCAATCACAAACACACACACACACACACACACACACAGAGAGAGAGAGAGAGAGAGACAGAGACAGAGACAGAGACAGAGAAACAGAGAGACAGAGACAGAGAGATAGAGAGAGCTAATAAATATGTTATAGAAGCCACCTGAAAGTATACCAAAGACCAAAGGTAAAAAATTTAAATAGGAAAATAAAAGAAATAGTATTAAGTTGTAGCACTATGTATAAAATAAATATACATAAAAGCTGATATAAAGAATTGAATAAATAAATTCTTTCTTGAATCTCCCACTTCAGTTGTTAGTAACTGGAATTCCACTGGTATTATATTTAATTAGTCAAAATTTACATTTCTATTGTCTGACAGACATTTTCTGGAGAAATGTAACACACATGTTTATATACCTCAGATAGGGAACTGAAGTAAAAAAAAATAAATTTTTTTTTAATAATTTGGGTAGCTTAATACTCAAAGCATCTGGCTTACACCCAGAAGAATCCACAATATGGACACTCTGAACTAATTCTAGCCCTAAAACCTAAACTCAACTATCTAAAATTATAAACCAAATGATTTTTAAATAGAAGTATTGGAGAAAGAACCTATCACAAGGAGCTATAGAGACAGTACCCCAGAAAGATTCAAATAATGTAAACAGTTATCCTACCTCTCAAGAGATGAATATGCTGACTCCTGAAGTGTAGCAGTCCATGGTGTCTTCCTTTAAAAAAATATATAATATGAAAAGAAGGTAGTAAAGAGGATAAGTAAGCATGGCAGAAACAACCTCTACCAAGATAATCATGGTCAACATCAAAAGTGACATGTGAGTTTTATATGATAAAACTCATTGAGAATAGTATATTACCTCTGTTCCTCCTTCAGTAACTCCAATGCACATTCTACTTAAGGAAAAAAAAACTATCAACTGAGGAGCATTATAAAAGACATCTGTAAGCTAATCACAACTCTCAAGATTATCAAATTAAAAAAATAAGGAAATGGTAAAAATCATACAGTCAAGAGAATTTTAAGAAGACACATGACTAAATGTAATTAGGCTAAATATTAAATGTAATATTTAATAATTTGGATGATGATGTAGAAAAATTTATATAAAGACAAACAAATATGAATAAATTATAGTCTAATTAATGATAACATATTAATCAATACTGGTTAATGAATGATAACAAGTATACCATAATGATGTATGGTGTCATCAATAAATAGGATCAGATGCCAAGCATATAGACACCACTATGCTGTTTCTTCAATTTGTTGTAAATCTGGATGTGCCTAAATTTAAGAGAGAACATGCAAAATGTAAAGGACAAAGGCAAGACTAGCATGAAATAAAAATAAAAGGATATAAAGTATAAATCAGTGAAAATGTAAAATTCAATGTGAAGCTCCACAGCTTCAGAATGGCTGGTCTATAATATAGAATATAAAATACACATGCATATAAGTTACTCCATTTGAGCTGACAATAAGCCCCACAAAATTATAGATTAATGACTTTCACAAACCCCCTAAATTAGGATTAAAAAATCTTTTTTTAGAATGGTTAGTTAGCATAGTTCAAGTTACTCCTAAAAATTATCAAGTACAGAAACTGAAGGAATATTGCCAAACTCTTTTTATGAGACCATAATAACCCTGATACCCAAGCCACTCCAAGACGCAACAAAGAAAGAGAATTACAGACCAATTTCCATCATGAACATTGATGCAGAAATTTTCAACAAAATCCTGGCAAACCAAATCCAACAACATATCAAAATAAAATCATCCACCACAATCAAGTATGCTTCATACCAGAGATGCAGGAATGGTTCAACATATGAAAACCTGTGAATGTCATCTATCATATAAACAAATTGAAAGAAAAAAAATAAATGATCATCTCACTAGATTCAGAAAAACCGTTGACAAAATCCAATGCTTCTTTATGATGAAAGACCTGGAGAGATCCAGAATACAGGGAAAATATCTAAATATAATAAAGGTGATATACAGCAAGCCGACAGTCAATATCAAAGTAAATGGAGAGAAACTCAAAGCAATCTCGTTAAACTCAGGACCAAGACAAGGCTGTTCTCTCTATTCTTATCTATTCAATATAGTTTTTGAAATTTTATCTAAAGCAATAAGAGAATGAAAGGAGATTAACGGGATACAAATTGGAAAAGAAGAAGGGAAACTATCCCTATTTGCAAATAATATGATTGTATATATAAGTGACCTGCAAAATTCTACCAGGGAACTCCTGCAGCTCATAAATACCTTCAGCAATGTAGCAGGGTGCAAGATTAATTCAAAAAAAAATTAGTAGCTCTCCTATGCACTAAAGATAAAAGGGCTGAGAAAAAATTAGAAAAATACCACCTTTATAATAGCTGCAAAGAGCATTAAGTATCTTGGCATAACTCTAACCAAAGAAGTAGCAGGCCTCTTTGACAAAAACTTTAAGACACTGACAAAGAAATTGAAGAGGATATCAGAAAATGGAAAGACCTCCCATGCTTGTGGTGGAAATATTCTCTGTATGCTGAAAATAAAGGAGCTGTTTTGGCCTATGTGAAATATTGTAGAAGTGAGTGGAGTATCAGATGACAGACAAGCAGAAGGAGGGTGGAGTTACTCAGTCTCCATCTGATCCCCGAAGAAGAGACATGTAAGGAATCTAGGTAAGCCGTGGCCCAGGCCACCTGGCAGGTAGATTACTAGAAATGGGTTGAATTAAGATGAAAGAGCTAGCTAGTAATGTGCCTGAGACAAAGGCCAAACAGTATGAAATTAATATAAGCATCTGATTCATTTCTTTGGAGGATAAAAGCTGCCATGGGACAGGTGCAGACTTCAGGCCCAAATGGGCTGGGAAACCTTCTACAACAGATGGCGTCCCAATGTGGGCCGAACACCCGCATAAAGCCTAAGAAAGTTTAAAAAGCTTAAAAAGCGTTCTAGATCACTGAAACAGAGCCAAAAGCAGTTTTCTGAATTGCATATTTGAATTGATTTATGGTACAGAGACAGAGTGGTTTTCAGGAAGGAATTTAAAAATGGCATGTCTGAGGCACACAGCTTAAACCCATACATTTCATAGAAGGCTTGGCATAAGTGTGATTGATTTAAGGTTGCTGCTTATATTGAAAAGAAAGAAAACAGAGTCAAAACCAGTTTTTCTGGTAGCAGCATTTCCTGAGTCTGCTCTGGTTGCTGGCAGTGAGAGAGATGCATTAGGCACCTCTGCCATATTGAAAAGCTGCCAAAAGGGGCGAAGTCAGCAATCACAGTGATCCTAGCATTTTAAAAGCTCTTCTGGTTGGAAAATGATTAAGAATTTTCAATAAAGCAGATTTAGACTCACAAAACCTCTAAACAGGGTACAATGTATGTAAAATACGCATAGGCTTCAGAGAGAAGAAAAAGGGGGTAAAGAAAGCCCTTAAAAAGAAGTAGGAATAAAGATAAAAAAGCCATGTAAAGATGGCAGATAAGCAAAGAGTCTGGACTATGGTTATTGTGATTTCTTTTAATTTTTAACTTTTAATGAGCTAACTGCAGAAAGGCAGTTGATTGCTAAGGCTGGTAAGTTGGACAAACATATATTTTAAAGTTATCTTGAATTTGAAATCTGCTTATAAGAACATGTTGCTTGGGAAAAGAGTTTCTGTTTTTGTTTCCACAGAAGATCAAAACCTGTGGATTGGTTTCAGGCAAATGTGGTTTCAATTGCCAAGGCCACCTCAAAATTTTCTGACAGGAAGATCATCTTCCAAGATGCCAGTTGAGATGATTCAGCCTCAAGACCCCATGAGATTGCCAGCATCCTTAGGAATTGTCAGCAGGAATTAGTAAAAGAAAGAAAGCTATGCCAAAGTTCCCCCAAAATATTGCTTATTAATGTTTGTTTTCCTTATAAATGGTTAATGGTCATAGTCAATCTCTTTCAAAAAAGGGGGGCAGGATATGATATAGGAATGATTAGAAAAGATAGATGGATTTTGGTTTATTGATATAAACTTAAGGTCAATTTTGTAATGTTGTATGTATTTTTCTACTCTTGATTAAGGTATGATGCTTATGTAACTCATTTAAAATTGTAATGTTTAGTTGAGAAATGTAGATTAATAGTTATCTATGATAACCAAACTTACAGTCATGTTAGTTAGGTTTTTGTAGGTATACAAAGATATGTTTCAATTAAGTAGGTAGTCTTCAAACACTTCAAAGACATGTAGAATATGGTATTTAAAATATTTTAAGAACTTAGACTTTTCTGGACAGTGAGAGAGGTCTGCTTCTGGCAGCACTAATGTATTTCTGAAAAATGATGGGCATTGAAGAAACTTCATGTGGAATTTACTTTGTGGCAACAGTTAGCCACTGGACAAGAAACTGTTCTGTTATTGACTGCTTGATAGTATGCTGTATAAACTGGACATGCAGGTTCCATAGGAAAGTGACCTCTAAACTTTGGCAGAACAAGCTGAAATGGTCCTTCAGGTTCCTGCTTTACAGAAAAAAATTTCAGGCATCTTTCAGGACATAAGGAGAAGTGACTGATGGACTGTGACAGATTTCCTGCATCACTGAAAGGTATGCCAGAGATTTGAGGTCTACATGCTGAAGATGATGCCCCAACATTACAAAGAAACTTTGGGTGACTGTCCAGGCAGACAGATGTCATCTCTATTGTTTTCTAGACTTTGGAAGTTGCTTGCACTTCTTGTTTATTTGAGTAATATTATATACTTCTGTGGTCTTTGATGTAGTTGAAGATTTAAGAACTATAGGTATAGTTTTTCTTAGATATTTTAAAAGGCATATTAGATATAAAACTTTAAACTCACAAGGATAAGATAGATAATAGAATGTTTTCTTTAAGTTTGTTAATTAAAAATAGACTAGATGACAGGAACAGACATAAATTTATGGTGGACTCGATCCCGCCCTGGGCGGCGTCAGAAGCCCCGAAAGTGGCGAGAAACAAAATTTCAGGAAGTATCACAAGGTTTGTGTTTGAAGAGGAGCTTGCACCAGCAATTTTGTGTGATGTGCTGATTGTGTTGCCATGGGAAGCTGAGCAGAGAACATGGCTGATCTGGGAAACCAGGTCATGCTCCTGCTGAGGGAATTTGCACGGCTACCCACCACAACCTCGAACTGAGCGAACCAACTACAGGGATCTCTGAAGGGCAGATTCAGACCACGCCCAGAGGTGAGGAAGGGTCACCAGGCCTCAGCACCTATATCCCAGCCTGGGAGGGAGAGTTGAGCTCCCATTGCTTTTGGTTCCATTCCCTGAACCAAGTGCTGTCTGCAGAGTCCCAGCACATGCTGGAGCAGGGGCAGGTAAATTCTGCCCCTGACCACACCCACAGATCCTGCTGAGGGAATTTGCACGGCTACCCACCACAACCTCGAACTGAGCGAACCAACTACAGGGGTCTCTGAAGGGCAGATTCAGACCCTGCCCAGAAGTAAGGAGGGGTCACCATGCCTCAGCGCCTATATCCCAGCCTGGGAGGGAGAGTTGAGCTCCCATTGCTTTTGGTTCCATTCCCTGAACCAAGTGCTGTCTGCAGAGTCCCAGCACACTCTGGAGAAGGGGCAGGTAAACTCTGCCCCTGAACACATCCACACCTCCTGCTGAGGGAATTTTCATGGCTCCCCACCACGACCTCGAACTGAGCGAACCAACAACTGCAGGGGTCTCTGAAAGACAGAATCAGACACTGACCAGAGAGGTGACAGGAGGCACACAAACCCAAGTGCCACAACTGACCAGGACCCATCTAATCATGAACCACTGAAGCCATGGGCAAACATCAGTGCAAAAAATTACATAATAATACAAAGGACAACATGGTAACTCCAGAAGAGAGTGGTGATCTTACAAATACAAAACCTGAACTGAGCAATGAAGAGGAAACAGAAGGAAGCAACAACAAAAATTCCTTTTTGATGATCATCGAAGCTCTAAAAGAAGATATGAAAAAAAGCCTTAAAGAAATAGAGGAAAATACAAACAAAAAATTGGAAGAGATGAACAAATCAATGAAAGAAACATGCCAGGAACTAAAAGCTGAAATAAAAGCTGAAATAGAAGCAATAAAAAAGGCACAAAATGAGGCAAAAATGGAAATAGAAAACCTGAAGGAAAAAGCTGGAATTACAGATACAAGCATAACAAACAGAGTTCAAGAGATGGAAGATAAAATCTCTGAAGTGGAAGACTCAGTAGCTCAAATAGATATATCAGTCAAAGAAAATAGTAAAACTAAAAAAGCCATAACTCAAAATGTTCAGGAAATCTGGGACACCATGAAAAGACCTAATTTGAGAATAATAGGAATAGAAGAAGGAGAAGAAT
>PVIH01014909.1:0-51711 GCA_004025045.1 Sigmodon hispidus
CTAGAACTGGAACTACAGACAGTTGTTAGCTGCCATGTGGGTGCTGGGAATCGAACCCGGGTCCTCTGGAAGAGCAGACGGTGCTCTTAACCACTGAGCCATCTCTCCAGCCCCACAGGGGATGCTCTTAATGGCTGCAGCTGAGTATGTATCCTGTCAGAACCCTAGGGGCAGGACAGTACAAGTGCCTGAATGCTAATAGGTCAGGCTTAGTGACGAGTGCCTTTACCTGTTACTCCATCTCTCTGGCCATGTTATAAAAGTTTAATAAAGATAGACATTGTGGGTTGATGATTATAGCTCAGTTGATAAAAATGCAAGCTTGCAAGAAGCCCTGGGTTCAACCCCCAGCACTGCATATACTGGCCAATCATGAAATCCCTGGACTACTTGGGAGGTAGAGGCAGAGGATCAGAAGAGATTTAGTAGGGGGCTGGAGAGATGGCTCAGCGGTTAAGAGCACTGTCTGCTCTTCCTAGAGGACCCGGGTTCGAGTCCCAGCACCCACATGACAGCTAACAACTGTCTGTAGTTCCAGTTCCAGGCAAACACCAAGGCAAATAAGTAAATAAATAATAAAAAAAGAAAAAAGAAGAGATTTAGTAAACTTTATTTTGGTTTTGGTTTTCTAGTGTGTTGTAGATTTGCAGACCAGACTGGCCTTGAACTCACAAAGATCTGCCTGATTCTGCATCGGGAGAGCTGGGATTAAAGGCATGCACCATCACTGCACAGTTTGTTTCTGAAAGAATACTGTAGACAGAGAGAATCAGTACTAGGAATAAATAGGGTCCTTTTAACAGAAGTTACCTGGCCTTACCTCCAGGGCCATTTTTGTGTCACATAGTTCAATGCAACTCAATAACTTGAGTCCTCCCTAAGACTGGCCCTTAAGTGAAATGAGGAGGATGGGGAAATTAGACATTAGGTTTTAATTGTCTGTTTAAGGCATTAGAAGTCATTACGGCTGGGCATGGTGGCATGTGCCTTTAATCTCAGCACTCAGGAAGTCAGGCAGACCTTTGGGTTTGAGGCTAGCCTAGTCTACACAGTAAGTTTCAGGACAGCTAGGGCTACATAGAGAAACTCTCTCTGGAAAAATAAAACAAAAATAGCTATCATGGCTGGGTTTAGTGATATACACCTTTAGTCCTGGCTCCCAGGGGGCAGAAGCAGGTAGATCTCTATGAGTTCAAGGCCAGGTGGTCTACACAATGAGTTCCAGAACAACTGAGGCTACATAGTGAGAACTTGTCTTAAAATAATAATAATAGGGGCTGGAGAGATGGCTCAGCGGTTAAGAGCACCATCTGCTCTTCCAGAGGACCCGGGTTCGATTCCCAGCACCCACATGGCAGCTAACAACTGTCTGTAGTTCCAGTTCCAGGCAAACACCAAGGCAAATAAATAAATAAATAAAGTTTAAAAAAAAATAAAATAAAATAATAATAATAATAGTAATAAAAGAGTTCACTATGTCCTCAGACTCGACATGTTTAGAATCCCACTGCTGGAGTGCCACATTTTTCTTTATATTTTTGGCCTTGTCTTTACACAGATGGGAATATCAATCACTGGGATAAGTAAAGACCAAATATATGATAGACAGAGCTGTCAAAGCAGTTTACTTCAGGACTGTTTCTCTTAGAAGTATGTGTTGGGTCATGATAGATTGGTTATAATATGAGAAGGTGAGATTTCTTTCTATCTTTATAATCATGTGAAGGACCTCTTGCTGTACACTTTTGGACACAATGCTTAATTATTAACAAAACTGTTTTCCACTGCCACTGTTGACTAAGGTGAGAATCTAGGAACTCTCCACTTTCTCCTTCTATGGTGGAGTATCAACAGTCCCGAGCTTTAGAGTAGTCACAGCTGGCTGTCCCAATGATGATGACAGCTGTTATGCTCAGAGAATTTCATTCTACCACAGGGTCCTCAAATGCACCTGCTTTCAATCATGTGTGTACCAGCTTTGCACAGTCACAGAGAGGTGTATGGCTGATTTCCCCTAGAAGTTCACTTTCACTTTGAGGACCCAGTTTGCCTGTACACTCAAAACTATTTCAGGCTGAATGGACCCTCCTCCACTTACACCTTAACAGGAATGGAGTAGAACTGAGTAAAATCTGTCTGATTTTAATGCCCATTCAAGAAAAGAGAAACTTATTCCATAGCTTAGAATGAGATGTGCGGGGGCTGGAGAGATGGCTCAGCAGTTAAGAGCGCCATCTGCTCTTCCAGAGGACCTGGGTTCGATTCCCAGCACCCACATGACAGCTAACAACTGTCTGTAGTTCCAGTTCCAGGCAAACACCAAGGCAAATAAATAAAATAAATAAATAAAGTTAAAAAAAAAAGAATGAGATGTGCATGCAACCCAATGCAGGTGGATGCTCTCGGTTGCTAACAAGTTGCCTAGGTACTTTGTTTGGAGGGTGTGTGTGTGTGTGTGTGTGTGTGTGTGTAGTTCTCAGCGTGTTCTTGGCTGCCAAGTACATTATTTAAAGAGGGCTATGTGCATAGACTACAGCAGGGGGAATCCCAGGTGGCTAAACTATTTCTTATGATGTTTGTCTCAACTTTCCCAAGAGATTCTTCTCTTGATTTGTTATGATAGATGAAAGCAGATCAGCCTTCCTGAGTCCGCTTGTTCTAAGAATTTTCACTGTGGGCTTTGTAGGGGGTGATAAGCTATTTACCCCTCCCCCTCCATTCAAGGTCCCAGTTACAAACCAAAGCCTGATTCCACCAGAGTAAGCTTACTCACAGAACCATGGGTCAGGGATTCCAGGCAGCAGAGTGGTGAGTTTAAAACAGTCACACAGGGAAACCTGTGCCCTTCAGGGACGATGGTGAACCCCTGACCCCATAAATGGAGCCCTCCTCTCCTGGTTCTTACACATCTATATGTTCTAGCCCCTCTTCTCAAGCTCCAGGGGCAGAACTGTGAACAACCATTTGGAGGGAAGGTGGCTGAATACTTAGGTGAGGGTTCTGTGATCTTTCCCACCCCCTCATTTTATGAGGGGGCATCAACAGTCCCAGCTTTGGATGGATGATGTTTTCAAGCAGGCCCAGGTAATCTCCTGAAGACGGTAGCAGCATGGCCCAGAGGACAGTCCCATACAATTCTGCTTTATGCAGAATAGGAACGCAGAGCTAAAAAGGGCAGAAATAATCTCTTATTCTGTCCTCAAAGCTATTATATTTCCTGGGACCTCATTGGAGAATGTAATGGCTAATCTTGGTTGTCAACTTGACTATATCTAAAATTAACTGGGACCCAAGCTGCTAGGCACTCTTGTGAGGGATCTTCCTTAATCGGTTATTTGAAGCAAAAAGACTCACCCTAAATCAGGACCACACCTTCTTTGTAGACCAGGATAGTCTCGAACTCACAGAGATCCTTCTGCCTCTGCCTCCCAAGTGCTGGGACTAATGGCATGCACCACCTCTGCCTGGCTCAGGACCACACCTTCTTTTTTTTTTTTTTTTTTATTCTTCAGCTGAGACTGGCCACAAGTGAGAACAGAACTAGTCCAGAATGCCAGAGGCCCAGGGCAGAAGACCAGCAGGACTGTTGTGGTTGTAATGAAGGTAGTCAGTGTCTCCTCTCAGGTGGTCTCTTGCAGAGAGCAGGTGGCAATGTTCTGTGTCCATTCAGACTTATACCATGCCGACGGCAGCACAGTCCAACAACTTGTACCTGCGTCCTTCCCAGCCCCCAGCATCCCTTACTTCTGCTCCTTCCGCCTTGTGGGTGCACAGCTTTACTTGGAACTCTGCCTCATCTTTCTCCTCTTGGGCTTCAGCCTGCGCATTCGCTCCTTCCTCCACTTCGCTCTCATGGCGCAGAAGTTTCAAGGAAGATGGCACTAAGGCCAAGAGACAGGACCACACCTTCTGATGGCAACCCAGAAGGACATGTAAGAGGAAGCTTTGCTTTTCGTCCTGCTGGCCTCCACGTTTACTGCGAAGTTCATCTACCCTGTTGCTGTGGCACGTTCTAAGTCCAGCTTCTTTAGGATTCCAGGAATCCTCCAGGACTCCAGCAATAGTTGATATCGCTGAGACATTCTGCCTCACTGACTGAAGCACCAGATTCATGACTTATCCATCAGCACAGGGACATTACTGGACAATCTGGACTGTGTGTGTATGCTGATATATGTGTGTGTATACATATGCTAATATAGAGAGCATCCATGAAATGTCTTAGCCTGGAGATGTTTCCCTCAACATGGTCATCTGAGTCTCATTTCTTTGTTCCAGTGGTAGCTGTTGATGAGGATTCTCTGTAAGTGGACTCTGTATAAGCTTATTGAGACAAAGAGGTCCAAAAGCAATTGAGAGTGAAGGAGAGGAGAGGACTGGGGAGGGAGTGCTAACATTACTTTCTTTTTCCAGTGTGGGCTTAAAGGACTTTTATCAAGTATAGTAATATGTTGCATATTTAATAAAACCTGGAACATCAAGAGATCAACCACAGTCAAACTAGGCAGAGGTAGCTCTGGGAGTTCCAGGGAAAACAGAGCAGTGGTAACTCACACAGCATGAGGATCCAGAGAGTCTCTGTGAGTATAAGGCCAAACTACTAGGCTTCAATGTCATACACCTTTAATCCCAGCAAGGGGAAATCCAGGGGTGGTGACCTACGCCTTTAATCCCATAACTCCAGAGACAGAGATCTTCCTGTGTTTCTGTTAGTTCAAGGCTGACTACCAAATAGAGTAGCTCACGCCTTTAATCTTAACCTGGATGGAATACACCTGGGCGAAGAAGGTTTTTAAGGCAGGAGTAGGAAGACAGCAGGCATTAGAAGTGACCAGGAGTGAGGCTGAGGAAGCTGGAAGATAGCTGGGTGAGATCTGACTGTGGTGTTTCTTTCAATATCTGGCTCTGAGTTTCTTTCATTACAACCAGAATACGTGCAACAACCCAGTCTTTCAATTGCATCATTTCAGTAGAGGACATTTTTGACATTTCATTATACTTTTCTATATACATTAACACAAAACATCATTCCTTCTGGAGATATAAGTAAATATACGCTTCTCAGGTAGTAAGTGTAAGGCTTTCTATTTTGAAGACCCACTCCTGCAAGGTAGTCTATTTGATATTGAATTTGATATTGATATAGACTCTCTGTGATCTCTTTTATAGACTCAGCACTTATTTTCTTCGTAATTTTATTTTATTAGTTTATGAGTGCTTTGCCTCATGTATGTCTGTGCACCACATGCATACCCAGTGTAGGTCAGAAGAGGCATCAGATGCCCTGGAACTAGAGTTATGGATGGTTGTGAACCACCATATAGATCTGAGAACTGAACCCAGGTCCTCTGCAAGAGCAACAAGAGCCGTCTCTCCTGCCACTCCTCGGGACTTTTATCAAAGAAACATTTGCTGTTACATATCCTAAAGAGGAAGTACCTTCCCGAAAAGGAAGCAAAGTTTCAAAAGCCTGTAGCCCACAAAGAAGATAGAAGTCTTGTGAATTGGGTAGAGTTTGTGGGAGGTCTAAAGTATGTTTATCTGAGGCCAATTAAGCTGAGGCCATGCAATTGGAGGTATGTATCTCCAGGCTTGATCTGCAGGATAACTGCTTATGCCACCAAAATTGGGTGTAACAAAAGGGGATCTTCCAGGTTGTTTTGACTGGGTTTGATTATCTAGCATTTTTTTTTAAAGATTTATTTATTATGTATACAGTATATAGTAGCGGGTACCAGATGTCATCATAGATGGTTGTGAGCCACCATGTGGTTGCCAGGAATTGAACGCAGGACCTCTGGAAGAGCAGTCAGTGCTCTTAATCTTTGAGCCATCACCTCAGCTCCCAATTATCTAGCATTTCAAAGTAGGAGCCAGAGGATTTGTGTCAGGTGAAAACATCCATCCATTCTTAGTAGATTTCTGTAGGAAGTGAGTCTGGGTTGGTTCAATGGGGGGCCTTCAGATCAGCAGAAATGTGAGCTGAGCTGACCTTAATCAAACAGGGAGGGGCATGGTGGTAAACTCTTCTTTAAAAATTATTTATTTATTATGTTTACAGTGTACAGAAGAAGGCACCAGATCTCATTACAGATGGTTGTGTGAGCCATCATGTGGTTGCTGGGAATTGAACTCAGGACCTCTGGAAAAACAGTCAGTGCTCTTAACCTCTGAGCCATCTCTCCAGCCTTGGTGGTGAACTCTTTTAATCCCAGCTCTGAAAAGGCACAGGCAGACAGATCATTGTTTTAGTTCAGCTTGGTTTTACAAAGTGAGTTCAAGGCCAGCCAGGGCTACATAGTGAGATTTTTGTCTCAAAAAGAAAGAGGAGTGTCTAGGTCGGTGGTGCTGAAGAGATGATAGTGATTAAGAGCTATACTGCTTTGGCTGAAGACCTGAGTTCAGTTCCTAGCACACACATCAGTAATTCCAGTTACCGAGGATCTGATATCCTTTCTGATCTCTAATGGTATGACAATCAAATACACATTCCCCCACACAGATACACCAGCATGCATGTAATTAAAATAAAATGTATAAAAATAAAGGAAGAAAGGAAGTTAGTGGGTTAGCAGTAGCAGGGAACAAAGAAAAAAAAGTTCGTGGCAAGACATTTTGAGAGTCTTTACTATTATTATTATTTCACTGAATAATTAGCTTCCAGCTCCCGACAGGCTTTTTACCCAGGGATCTAGCCAATTTCACAGCATAGACAAAAGGGAACACCTGAATCCCAGGTTAGATGTATGAATTAGAGCCCTCTGTGAAGGAAGATGTTGCCATTTGGGTTAGTCAGGAATGATCTGTGCATCTCAGTACACCAGTTTATACTAACAGCTGGTGGGGGCCAGCAGGATGAACCTGTGAAGCTGAGACATCTATTCAAACACACACACACACACCATACAACACACACACACACCACACATACACCATACAACACACACACTCCCACCTCTTTAGTTTCAGGACATAGAAGCAGCATCAGGCTTGATTGACACATTGTTCAATGTGTTTTAGTTTTCTTTTTTGGGACTTTTTTTTTTTAAAGCACTTTTATTTATTTATTTATTTGCCTTGGTGTTTGCCTGGAACTGGAACTACAGACAGTTGTTAGCTGCCATGTGGGTGGTGCTGGGAATTGAACCCGGGTCTTCTGGAAGAGCAGACGGTGCTCTTAACCGCTGAGCCATCTCTCCAGCCCCCCTTTTTTGGGACTTTGATTGAATGTAGGACCTTATTACCTTATGAGTCTAAGAATATGTTCTATTTCTGAACTATATCCCCAATCCCATTTTTTCTTGTTTGAAATTTCATGAATTTTCCTATTTGCTTGTTTTTGAGATAGGTTTACTCTGTAGCCCAGGAGGGCTGAGAACTCACTCTCTAGCTCAAATTTGCTTCAAATCCACAGCAATCCATCTTCTTAGCCTCCCAGTGAGCCTCGAAACTATAGATATCAACTATCACACCTGGAGAATTTCACTCATTTTTGTCTTTATTTCTTCCTTTTGATTCATGTTATATCTAAACTCATTAGATTTGAGACTTTGTTATTGGTCCTTTTTTTTTTTTTTTGGATCACTAGCTCCCAAATAATGATGCAGAGACTTATTAATTATTAAAGCTTGGCCTTAGCTTAGGCTTGTTTCCAACTAGCTCTTTTTTTAAAAAAAAAAAAAAAACTTTATTTATTTATTTACTTATTTGCCTTGGTGTTTGCCTGGAACTGGAACTACAGACAGTTGTTAGCTGCCATGTGGGTCCTGGGAATCGAACCCGGGTCCTCTGGAAGAGCAGGCGGTGCTCTTAACCGCTGAGCCATCTCTCCAGCCCCCCAACTAGCTCTTAAAGCTTATTTATACTAATCTACATTTTGCCATGTGGCTTGTTACCTCTACTCAGAACCATGCATCCTCTGCTTCCTCAGTGTCTGGCTGGTGAATCTTGCCTCTCTTCTTCCCAGAGGTTTCTATCTATTTTCTGGCAATTCCAGAATGTCTTTTGCTTCTGCTATACCCTTACATTTTGCTGTTGTTATCTGTCTCTGGATCTGGCATGGTGTAAATGGGTGTGCAGAGGCCCCTCTCCTGTAATGTAATGTGTTTATCTCATGGAAGCATCTCATTCTACTGGACATTTTTACCTGTGGATTATTATGAAGATGATTTCTTCCTAAGCTGTACTTTCTAAATAATAATAAATATGTTAGTTTAAATGGAGTTTTGATGATTAAAAATATAAAGAAAGAAGTGTCACACTGCTACAACATGTAAGTTTCTACAGAGGAGCCTTATAGACTGTGGCTTAGGTTAGTGACTAAGAAAAACAATTAGGTTCCAGCTACCTTAAACTATTTTAACCTTAATGTATGGGATATTGAGTTCACAGGCTTCAGAGTATATCACAGCTGAAACAATGCTTTGAAAATAGCTTAAAGTTAGACTAAGATGTTTTTGTCAAATAGCTTTGAGATGAAGCCCCCCCAAAAAACATCTAAAGCTCACAAAGACATAAAGATGAGATATAGATTTATTAGGTTAGACTAAAAACTACAAAGCAACCCAACTGTTATATTAGCTAATGTATTTCTTGCTAGGTTTGGTTGATGATGAAAGGTGATGATTAATTCCTTGTATCCATTCCTGCCTTTAATCTCCTGCCATAAGAAACTATGGATGAGTGGGTAAGCACCCTGAAGATTTCAAGTACAGCTGATTAATCATTTTTATATATAAAATTTCAGGTTTGTGATTTAATATTCCTTAAAATATTACCTTTCAAGATTATTAATAAAGTGATTGATTCTTTCTTTGTAACCACAATATGCAGCCTGCCAACAAAAGAGTTGGCTGAGAAAAGATACTTTCTGCTTTCTCGTGTTCTGTTAATCTGCAACAAGTTACTTAGATATAAATACTTGTGGGTTGTCAGGGTGACTTTGTTTTTAATCATGTAAAAGAGATTTTTTTAAAAAACATGTTTTTACGTGTATTCGTTGTAATAATTCACTTGAAAAACAGAATGTAACTACACTGTGATTCCTATATTACCTAAAATACTTTGTTGGGGTATATAAGCTGCAGAAAAAAAGTATACAGTAGTAAGAACACAAAAAGAATACAGAAGAACATAGAGAATAAAGAAGGAAAACATCAAAAGAGAGTGTGAGTGTCTTTTCCCGAACTCTGTGGGTTTCCTTTGAGCCTTGTGCTTCTGGGAGTGGTTCCTAAGGCAATGATAATGTATGCTTTGTAATTTTCTTTCTCATGCTACGGATAAAGCTCAGTCAGGGCATTACACAAGCTTACAACTACTCTACCATTGTGCTGTACCCCTGGCCTAAAGGGCATATTTTTTTTTTTTTTTGACAAAAACCTGTCCTTCTGAGTTCTATAAAATTCTGAATCCTGTTTCCATTTTGTGTTTTAGCTGGCTTCTTTGGACATTACTTTGGGAGGGAATTTTATGCCTTTTTGCTCCTGGCAGATAGGAGCGGAAGTCTGCATGTTCACGTCACTGACACCTAGAGGAACTCTCTGTTACTGTTTTGCACAAATAGAAGTCCAAGATCTCCGGGCTGGAGAGATGGCTCAGCGGTTAAGAGCACCGCCTGCTCTTCCAGAGGACCCGGGTTCGATTCCCAGCACCCACATGGCAGCTAACAACTGTCTGTAGTTCCAGTTCCAGGCAAACACCAAGGCAAATAAATAAATAAATAAAGTTAAAAAAGAAAAAGAAGTCCAAGATCCCAATAAGCCTCCAGTGACACCCCCTTATCTGGGAGGAGAAAGAATATCTAGTTATTTCTTCCTGCATAGCCTCTTTCCATATGTGGGAAGTGGTCTTGTTGCCAGTAAGGAGGGATGGAAGTCCTGACTCTCTACTTGGCTTCTTCTTGGAAATAAATGTCCCCTGTCCTGTCCCTATGGGAGGTCATGATGTTCTTCAGTGGAGTCTATTTGTGTAATATCCTGGCTGAGAAGTTCAAGTTCTTATACTTGCACGTGATAAATTCAATTCAAACTGACCACAAAGTACATTAGAATTTATTGCCTTGCTTCTAGAACAGTCTCTAAGCAGGAATGAAATGTGGGTTCACTAGCCCAAAGGTGACCTTGAATTCCTGAACTTCGTCTTTCCACTTCCAAAGTGCTGAGATAACAGAAATATGCTATGACACCCAGCTTTGCAGCATAATTTTTTCCGAAAATCAATGGAAGCCAAACTACTACTCAGAACTTCTCTCCGAAAGATTTAAGGGAAAGACTGAAACAAATATTTAGCTCAAAAGCTAAACGTTATGTGGGGCAAGCGGAGCATCTCCAAAGCGCATGCGCTCCCCAAGCGTTGTGATTGGACGGAGCCGGCTGCATTACGTCAATTCCGAGGCGGGAGGATGAAGTTGATTGACCATGATCTCTCCGTTCACTAGGTAAAGACTAGGGATGTAGGACCCTCTCGGTGAGGGGGAATAAGGAGGGCAGTATTATGTCTAGAGTTGAAGCGTGTGATGCATCCGATTCGAGTGACTCCTAGTCCAGGCGAGGCGGAGCACGCTGCGAGGAAGCCGTGGGCCCTGATGGCTTCCGGTTCCCCGTGGCGCCCCACTTTGAAGGAAGCTGGGTTCTGGCTCCCGGACTGTAATGCTGGCCGGGGGTGTTCATCGCGGAGGTCCCTTGGTTTCTGTGTGTGTGAGTGCGTGTCGGGATCTGCGAAAGTCACCTGCTCTTGGAACGCGCTATGTCGCCTGCGCACAGCCACTGCGGCGTGTGTGGATGAGAGATCCAGGACTGGAGCGCCCCGGCCCGTGGCACTCTAGCCTGGGCATGATTGGCACTAGTGAAGCTGATCTGAGTTTTCCGAGGGACGGGCAAGATACTGACCCTGAGATATCCATGGGAATGGCTTTCCTAGATTAGACACTCTTTCAGCCCTAGCTCTGCTGCTTAGCGGGAGCAACTTTGGGCAGATGTCTTAAACAGTCAGCGACCGTTTCTTCAGTTAAAACTATAGGAATAGTGAAGTGTAAATGAGATTTCGCTTGCTAGGCCTTAGCTAGTGGCTGCACGTAGTAGATACTCAACACATAGTACATATAAAATTCTCTTAAGTCAATAAATCTTCAATATAGTGATTTAAGAGTTTTCTTTTCTACATGAACACGACCTTGCACTATCAAGTGATAGGTATCTAAATTTTTTTTGTCTTTGTACAATATTTTATTAAATTTCTTTACAGGGCAACATCTAGCCTCTAGATGCAGCTGCCAAGACCTTATAGGCGCTGGCTGGGGCATGGTGTGTCTGGCTTCCCACTGGGTGGGGTGGGCAGGATCTCATCTTTAGTTTCAGGATGCTCTCATGCTCAGGCAGAGGCTTCTTATGGCTGATCTTAACATTTGGCTCCCAGGGCAGCATGATCTTTTTTTAAATATTTGTTTTTATTTTATGTGAATTGGTGTTCTGCCTGCATGTATAACTGTGTAAGGGTGTCAGATCTTGGATTTACAGACAGTTGTTAGCTGCCATATGGATGTTGGGAATCAAATGCAGGTCTTCCAGAAGAACAGTTAGTGCTCTTAACCTCTGAGCCATCTCTCCAGCCCTGCAGCATGATCTTTTACTCTATGTCCAGCACACTCTGTGCAACCCATGGTGCACACAGCAGTGTCAACATAGCAGTGAACAGGGTCTCCACTGTGGATCATCAGCCCATTCACAAACTTCATGGACTTGGCTCTCTGTCCTCAGAGCTTCCCAGACACCACAGCCTGGAAGCCCTTGGCCCCCTCTCCATAATGAACCCTAGCACACTATAGCAGGTCCTTGGAACAGCAAAACCCTCCTAGAAATCTGTAACCTAGAGATTCCAGGTGGGTATCATGGTGCCTCAAATGTCCATGCTACTTTTAGTGGAATTGCCTTAAGGGCTTTTAACTCTGTAGGGATGGAGGAAAACATGAGAGAAGTAGCAGGTAGGAAGGGGATCCCTTAGTGATATAGTTTGAATTAGCCATCAAGAGCCTTTGTTTTAGAAGAGAGGGGAGGGAACCTTACCAGAGTACCCACCACAGCGGCTTTTGTAGATACCCATGGTCCTTATCAAAACAGAGTAAAGAAGCTAAGCTGTGGCACATTAGTGAGGGCGGCAGACTCTTAGACACATGCCTTTATGCAAAAGCTGTGCCCATTGGTCTTTGAGTTGGTCATTGTAAATGCAACTATATTGAAAGGTCATGCACCAGCTTAGTATGGAGGCTAGATTCCTCCTCACACTTGGGGATAACTGAAGTTCCTGTTACTGAGTTAGAAGATCACAAGGCCAAGACTGGAGCCCAGACCCTGGTGGAGTTACTGTTTCTGGAGGTACAAAAATGCATATTTGTTCTATGAAGAGTAATGATAGACTAAAGAGTGGATCCATGCGAGTCGGGCTTTGTAAAGTGGTGAGATTCCTAGGGTGACTTACAGGAACTATTCAGAGGCAGCTTCATCACTGAAATGCTTATCCCAAACTGGGAGATACATTATTGGCTTCTGATCAGTTTGCAGGCAGCTACCCCACTGAGTAGTTTCCCATCAGCAATCATTTGTTCTAGGATCTCTACACAGCAGGCATTTTCTCATACAGCTTTCAGGACGGATGTGGTTTAGTCTTCAAAGTTTATGAACTTTCAGACTTGAAAGTTTTTTATTTCGGAGTTGGGTAACCCCTTCCCACTTGCTTAGTTTTTCTTTTCCAACATTCAGAGTTTGTTTGCGATCATTTGTGTTTATTCTAGTACATTGACTAATAGAATAGGTAGGAATTTCTTTTTATTACAGAGAACAGACTCTGAGAAACTACTTGCTATATTGGAAAAGATCTTTGCTCAATTCCCCCCCCCCCCCGAGTTATAGGTTGACTAGAGATTTGTTAAGAGAAACAAAAGCATGTGCTAACAATACATCATATGCTAATAAATAATATATCATATGCTAATAATACATCGTATGCTTATCCAGGAGGAAAAGAGCTCAGTTCCTCCCCCCCCCCATTTGACAGTCTCGTTATGGAGCAGCCTGGTTTCTGGGAGCAGCCTGGTTTCTGAGCAATTCCCCTGCCTCAGGCTTTCTTCCCTCTGCTGTCTACAGTCGTGTTAATTCTCGATATGGCTCCGCTTTCTCATCTTTAGATGACTGAAGGAAGGAAAGAAAGATCGAGAGGCTAATGTTTCACATGGACAGGATGTAATTGGGAAAAGTATGGAATTCAGTTTTTATCATCAGCTGTTAATGCAGGACACACAGTGGAAAGAAGAGTTGGTTTATTCTGGAGCCAAATACTATCCAACGTGGTTATTACCTCATTGGCTACATGAGGTTTTACAGTCACAACAAAGGGAACCACAATTCCAGTTGCTTTGCAAATACATTAGTGGAAACATCTGGTAGTCGGGTTATATAAAAGTGGGAACCACTTTGGTTTCCCAAACCACAGATGCTAACAAAAGCATTCTTAGCCTTTTGGTTGGTGGAGGCTAGGAGTTTTAACATTCCAAAGCATTTATCTCATGTTTACGACTATACATACAGAGATGGGGAATAAATGATTACTGTGGGGGCTAAGGATGGCCCAAGATGATTTTGGCTGTGGACGTGGAACATTCCAACCTTCCCCACCCTTGACGTTCTAACCGTCCATCAGCCTTTGTAGTCACAGCTTTGTTTCAGGAACTCTGGAATTGTAGGTTTTTAAGCAAATATTTCTTTCTATCCTGTTGGCTTTACTTTTGCCCTTTGCCATTCAGCATGTTTATGTATAAATGATACATTTTATTTATCTTCCTTCCTCTCTCCCTCTGTTGGGGCATTTCCATGAGGACACTTTGTTTCGTTCTGACACCAGGCAGCGCACAGTTGTTGTTGATGAGTGTTGGATGAATGGCTACTGCAGCAGCTCCCTTTGAGACAGCTGGCCATCAGATACCTCAAGTTGCTTTGTTTTATATTCATTTCTGAAACTGATATCTGTGCTCAGTTCCTATCTGGATCCCGGACCTAAATTAAAATGTCTGTCTGTCTTGTTGCTTTTAATTTTTTTTTTTTTTTTTTGAGATAAAGCTTCTCTGTGTAAGAGTTCTGGCTGTCCTGGAACTCACAGAGATCCTCCTGCCTCTGCCTCCTGAGTATTGGAATCAAAGGTGTGCGCTATCACTGCCTGGCTTGTGTTAATCTTTTTTTTTTAATTATTTATTTATTTATGTGAATTGTTGTTTTGCCGGCATGTATAACTGTGTAAGGGTGTCAGATCTTGGAATTACAGTTGTTAGCTGCCATGTGGATGCTGGGGATCGAACTCAGGTCCTCCGGAAGAACAGTCAGTGCTCTTAACCTCTGAGCCATCCCTCCAGCCCTTGTGTTATTCTTTTAAAGGTAACTAGCCTTTAAAAGAGTCTCAAAGCAGCAGTGCCCCTGGGTCAGACGCTTCAGTTGTTGATACTCAGAGCAGTCCTGGCAGTCTGTGTCTTCGGCAGCCCCCTCCCAGTGGTTCACATGGCTTCTTTAGGCCCACCCTCACATGGGTGATGACCTCTGAAAATGCTGCCCGGGAGCTTCCAGAGGAGCATGCAGGCAGCTGGACACTTGGAACATCTTCCTTTCCACAGTTGGAATGGTGAAAGTCCCAACCCCAGCAATTGTTTGTTTGTTTTCTTACTGCTGGGTAGGGGCTTTGGGGAGTCATCGAAGTTTCTGTTCTCCTATATGTGATGTTTTCTTCCTCGCTCCTTCCTAGGGGAGAGTATTTTATTTAGAGTGTTTTATTTGGAGGGAATGCCACACAACATTGAAATCTTAGTTTTCACCTATGTCAAAGTGTGTAGGTAGGCATAGTCTGCCCTGGATTAAAGGTGAACAGTTGAGACTGGACAGTAATAAATGGCAGCCTCCATATGGCGCTCTGCCATGGTATGGTGCTCTGCCTCCTCATTAGACTGCCTCGTGATCCTTGCTTGATGGCTGCCTCCTAGTGGCCACATTGCAGGGGCTGGTGCTGAACCCTCCTAGAACCCTGTTTGCAGGGTTGCTGGGGGTATGTGTTTACTGGAGAGCAGAGATGCTTGGTATACTTGCTCTTCCCAGGACTGACCTGAAGTACCCTCTAGCCTTGCTCCCCATTTGTCATTACTGATGTCTACATTCCTTCAGATATGGTACCCTCATGACGACAGCCCCAAATACAACACCCTGTAGATTGTTCCAACAAGGTCGTGCTGACCTGAAGGTCCCTCCTGCCCCCATCTTAAGCACTAACAGTGGCATCAGGACAGGAGATGTCTGGCCAGATGCTGCTTCTTAGACCTGAGCTAGGGAAGAGTGGGTGCCTTTATTCCTTTTGGGGCAGATAGAGGCTCAGTGTCTTGAGCACTGGCCACTCTTCTGAGTTTGGTTCTTACCCCTTCATGGACAGCCCACAACTGCCTGTAACTAGCTCCAGGGATTTGATTTTAGTTCTAAGCTTTTTGTATATTCTAGACACTAATCCTCTGGTTGATGTATAGATTTTCTTCTGTTCTGTAGGCTGCCCCTTTGCACAAATAACAATTTTGTAGAGCAGAGGATTTTTTTGTTTTATTAGGTCCACTTGCTGCTTGTTGACCTTAGCGTCTCAGTATCTAGGATCCAAGTGAGAAAGTTCTATGTGTGCCTAAATCTTTAAGTGTATACCCAGTTGTGATCCTTTTTGTGCAAGAGAACATTTGTTTAAATGTAGACAGACATATAGCTTTCCCAGTACCATTTGTTGAAGATGCCTTTCTTTTTCTTTTTTGGGGGGGCGGGGAGCAGATTTTTTCTGTGTAGCTTTGGGTATTCTGGAACTCACTTTGTAGACCAGGCTGATCTTGAATTCAGTGATCCACTTGCTTTCTGCCTACTGAGAGCTGGAATTAAAGACATGCTCTACCGCCTAGGTTATTTACAGTTCATTATTAATATTATGAATAAAGTCTCATTTTTAAAATCTGATTTACAGATTTTTTTTAAAACTTATTTATTTATTTATTTTTATTTATTTTATTTGCCTTGGTGTTTGCCTGGAACTGGGAACTGGAACTACAGACAGTTGTGAGCTGCCATGTGGGTGTTGGGAATTGAACCCTGGTTCTCTGGAAGAGCAGTCAGTGCTCTTATCTGCTGAGCCATCTCTCTAGCCCCTGATTTACAGGTTTTTTTTTTTTAAAGATATTTATGTGTCTATGTATCTGAGTATATATATGTGACTGGCATGCATTCGGGAGCCTGTTGGGGTCAGAAGAGAATATAAAATCCCCTGGAACTAGAATTGTGAGCATCACATGAGTGCTGGGAACTGAACCTGGGGCCTCTGAAGAGCAGTGTGTGATCTTACCTGTTGAACCATCTCTCAGCTCCTGAGTTGTAGCTGTATTCCAATGTAGTCAGAGAGAATACAAGACATTGTTTCAATTTCCCTCTATTTGTTGAGACTTACTTTGTGTCCAATATGTAATAGATTTTAGAGAAAGGACCATGAGCTACAGAGAAAAAATTATGTATTGTGTTTGGGTAGAATGTTCTATAGATGTCTATTATGTTCTTTTGATCTATGGTGCTATATAATTATATTGTTTCAGTGTTTATTTTTGTGTGGTTAATCTGTCTGATGATGAAAGGAGAGGTTTTGAAGTCACTGATTAGTGTATTAAGATTAATCAGTTAGTTTATGTATCTATAATACATATAATTTATAATAATAGTATAATTTCCTGACATATTGCACCTTTGAGCAGTATAAAGTGAGTGTATTTTATCTTTTCTGACTAGATCTAATTTGTAGTTTATTTTGTCAGATAGTAAAATAGTGACAGCTGCTTGGATTTTAGTTGCATTTGCTTTGAAGACCTTTTCCTATCCATTCTCTTTAGCTTCCAAAGTCATCTTGATAAAAACTAGTCCCTGGGAGGGGGGATCTCAACTGAAGAACTGCTTTGGTCAGGCTGGCCTGAGGGCATGTCTGTAGGGCACTGTGAGGACTTGGGAATTGATTTAGAACCCCCTTCCCCGTTGTGAGTACCACCTTCACTAGATGGCACCAGGTGGGCCTGGGCTGTGTAAGAAAGCTAGCTGAACATGCACCCAAGACTCAGAAGGATTAGGTAAGCAGCCTTCCTGCATGGTTCCCGCTCTGACTCCTTCAGTAATGGACTGATACCTGCACAGCCAAGCTGGAACAAAGGTTTTCCTTCCCTAAGTTCCATATGCTCGTGGTGTTTATTATATATAGCAACAGGGAGGCTAGAGCTCTATCTTTCCAGCCTAAGATACTGTCTGTTCTCTGATGAAGTGTGTTTCTTAGAGGCAGCAAGAGGAAGATTGTGTTTTCTTTTTCCTTTTTTAAACTTTATTTATTTATTTATTTATTTATCTATTTATCTATTTATTTATTTGCCTTGGTGTTTTGCCTGGAACTGGAACTACAGACAGTTGTTAGCTGCCATGTGGGTGCTGGGAATCGAACCCCAGTCCTCTGGAAGAGCAGACAGTGCTCTTAACCGCTGAGCCATCTCTCCAGCCCCCAGGCTGTGTTTAATAATTGATAGTTACTCGGTTATTTATATATTTATTTTATGTATGTGTTCTATCTGCATGTACATCTTTATGCCAGAAGAGGGCATCAGATCCCACTACAGAAGGTTGTGAGCCACCATGTGGTTGCTCAGAATTAAACTCAGGCCATCTGGAGGAGCAGTCTGAGCTCTTAACCGCTGAGCCGTCTCTACAGACCCTCAAGGCAATCTCTTAATCACATACTTTCAACATACAGTGACACAGAATATACGTTACCATTCCAAAAGAGAGAGATGGGGCACAGTGAAGAAATTCTGGGCCAAAGCAAGATAGAAATTCAGGGCAAACTCCAAATTGTATAGCTCCATGTCTGATGTCAAAGTGTCGTAGACACTGTCCTATTGCTGTGAAGAGACACCATGACCATCGAAACTCTTATAAAGGAAAGCATTTAACTGGGGCTTGCTTACAGTCTCAGGTTTAAGTCTATTGTTACTGATGCAAAGTAGTGGAGAGTTCTATATCTGGAGGACTCTGCTTGAAAAACAATTTTTAAACCTCAAAACTCACCCCTCCCCCTGTATCAGGCTTTCTTGGACTGCCAGCCCCCAAGTCATGACACAGAGATGTATTATTAAGTATGAATCATGGCGTATAGCTTTGGCTTGTCCCACTAACTTTTTAAAATAATTTATTTATTCTTATTACATTGGTGTTTTGCCTGCATATATGTCTGTGTGAGGGGGTCAGATATTGCAGTTACAGACAGTTGTGAGCCGCCATGTGGGTGCCAGGAATCGAACCAGGGTCCTCTGGTAGAGCAATCAATGCTCCTAACCACTGAGCCATCTTGCCAGCCCCTCACTAACTCTTAATAAATTAACCCACTTTTATTAATCTATGTTTTGTCTCATGGCTTTTTACCTGGCTTCCATCTTGCATCTCGTGTTTTCTCTCGGTGTCCTTTGACGATGTCTCTCTTGTACCTAAATCATCTCCTCTTCTTCCTCTCTGTCTGCCCGGAAGCCCCACCTATCCTGTTTCTCCCTAGCTATTGGCTCTTTATTAAACCAATCATAAGGTACTTTGGTAAAGACACATCTTCACAGTGTACAAAAGATTATTCCACAACATCCCCAATGATACACTTCTTCTAAAAAGGCCACACCTCCTAATACTTTCAAATAGTTCCGTTCCCTGTGAGCAAGTACTCAGTGAGCCTCTGGGGGCCATTCTCATACTAACCACCAAAGATGGCTTCACCTTCTGGGTCTGCTACCTGGTTCTCTCTCCAGCTGGTCCCACTCCTTAGGGCAGTTCTTTATCTCACCTTGCCTTTCTACTTTAGTGCAGGTGTTTGCAGGGTTCAGGAAAGTCTAGTGTGGAGGGCCAGTTGATGCTTTTCTTTTATACTTGTGCAAGGCACCAGGCTCTCTCCTCAGTGGCGGGCGAGCAGTAAAGCCATCATGAAAGTGAAGTGCCAGTTGCCTACAGAACAGTCATTCCTTCCTTTAGCATTATTTCGGAGAGTAAAGAGACACCACCGCCAGTACTATGTGTACTAGTGCGTTAGTTGTTGTGGCTATGAGTAGAAAAAAAATAAAGGAAGAAAGAGATCACAGTGAGATCAGCAACCTGTTGCCATGTAGAGGAAGGGGCGTACACACAAGAGAGATGGTAAATGAAAAGCAGAAAGGTGGGGTTGGAGAGATGGCTCAGCGGTGAAGAGCACCGTCTGCTCTTCCAGAGGACCCGGGTTCGATTCCCAGCACCCACATGGCAGCTAACAACTGTCTGTAGTTCCAGTTCCAGGCAAATAAATAAATAAATTAATTAATTAATAAAGTTTAAAAAAAAAAGGAAAGCAGAAAGGTGAGGTGGAGATGTAGGAGTTTTGGTTAAAAAGACACTAAGAAGAGAGGGTTAAAGAGAATAATGGATCAGGCTCTTCTCTCAGGGGTCTGAGTCACAGAAGCTCTAGGGCAGCCAGGACGTGAGGATATAGAGAGAAAAGAGAAATAATAGGGTGTAAAGAAAAGAAGCCAGTGAGGTTGTAGTGCATGCCTTTAATCCCGGCACGAAGGAAGCAGAGGCCAGCCTGAGCTACAAAGTGAGTTCCAGTACAGTCAGGGCTGTGACACAGAGAAACACTGTCTCCCCAAAACAAAAGAGTGCTAAGAAAAGAAGAAAAGCCGTAACATCAAGGGACTGTGGTAGTTTATATTGGCCTGCTGTAGTTTAGAAACAAAAGAGAGCTGTAGAAGGAAACGAGCTGGGAGGGGACTGGGTGTGAGGCCAGATACTCCACTGACTCCCTGACCTAGTAGGCGATTTAGTGACTTAGCGTTCAGGCCAAAGTCTTGGTGGAGTCACCCGCAAAGGTGACTTGGAATTGGAACCGAACAGCTGGGCCCTCTAACTTCAGACGGTGAGGCAGGGCGGGTGGGCTCTAATTGCTAACCGTTAACCAGAGCTGGGGCTGAAGACTGGCAGGTTGTCTTGGGATCTCTCCCTCCCTCCCTCCCTCCTCTCTCAGACTATAGTCCTGTCAGGTCTGTTACTTAAACGTGTGGCTGAGCCTCCAGCTTTTGCCTGGAATACTAGAATTACAGGTGTGCACAGTTATACCTGCTCCTGCTCAGACTTTCGGAAAATAGATAGGAATACTTTTATTTGTTTAGATAAATTCTTTTCTTCCATGGAACCCTCTCTGCCCTTTGGCCCAGTTTTCTTGTAATGTGGCATGGTATTGCATGGTTCCCTTCTTACAGACCTGGACCGGGTTCTCTCTAGGCTCTGGAGAGTTCTTAGGTCCTGTCTTGTGATTTTTCACAGTCACATGTTTAATTTCTGTGTGCAATTTCAGATTAGATTACAATTGCCCATTTTTACTGATGATTTGTCTTTTGAAAACATTGCTTGAGTGAATAAAAGAGTCTTGGGAACAGATTTCATCCCTGACTTAAAATGGTGAATTTTGGCCACAGTAATAAAAAGGAGTGATGTCATCACGGGGGACATAGTCTTATATCTAGGTGGTATCCTAGAAACCATTGCCAAAATGCCTTTTGGTGGGAGAGAAAGAGCGGCTGAATGTGAGAGCTCATAGCTCTGGCTGCCTGGCCTGAGGAACCTTAAAGGAGTACCCAGGCACGCTTAGCGTAGGTCTAGAGTCCCAGCAGATAGCCTTAGCCTGTGTGCCCTTTGGCTTCCTAATGTCAGTTTATGTGGCTCATTAGTGCAAGTTCAGGCCTTGCTAACTGGCAGTTAAGAGTGGCTGTGACTGATGTGCATACTGCACGGTCGGCGGCACATCCTCCCCTCTGGGTGGTCTGTACTCTGCTTTCTGTTGAGGAAGGCTTCCTTCTCTCCCTGGTTCCTGCTGTGGTCAGATAGCCCTGGGAAGACTCTGTCCCTGGTTCCTGCTGTGGTCAGATAGCCCTGGGAAGACTCTGTCCCTGGTTCCTGCTGTGGTCAGATAGCCCTGGGAAGACTCTCTCCCTGGTTCCTGCTGGTCGATATCTGGAAAACTTGTCCCGTCCCTCTTCTGGTTTTTCTTTTCTTTTTGATTTTTCGAAACAGGGTTTCTTTGTGTAGCTTTGGCTGTCTTTGGCTGCCTGTAGACTAAGTTGAGCTCAGACTCCTAGAGATCCACCTGTCTCTGCCTCTTGAGTGCTGGGATTAAAGCCACCACCTGGCAGCCTTCCTTCCCTCCTTCCTTCTTCTCTTCTTTCCTTCCTTCCTTCCTCTCTTCCTTCCTTCCTTTCTTTATATTTGAGACAGGGTCTTACTTTGTAGACCAGGCTAGCCTCAGGGATCCCCCTGCCTCTGCTTCCTGATGGGATCCTCCCTTTTATACGGTCACTCTTGCCTTTCTGGTCCATTATTTGACCACATCCAGAACTAGAAGCCAATAAACATTTGGATGTAAAATGTGTGTTTTATAAATGAACTAAAGCCGTCTTGTGAGCTACTTTGAAAGGAAACAGGCTTGTTTTGGCCTTTCTTTATAGAGAAGATTTATTCCCTAATCTAGAAATATGACTGCCCAGGGCAAAATTCTCTTCTACCTTTCAGTGAGATTACCCATACTCTCTTGGCCATCTACATCCAGCTATCCCAGAGAGGCCAGGAAGGCCCAAGTAGCCTGGGGGCTTATCAGTGTGGCTATGTGCAGTGCAGTGTAGAATAGATTGGTGGGGAGGCTGGAGAGATAGCTCAGTGGTTAAGAGCACGTCTGCTCTTCCAGAGAACCCGGGTTTGATTCCCAGCACCCACATGGCAGCTAACAACTGTCTGTAGTTCCAGTTCCAGGCGAACACCAAGGCAAATAAGTAAATAAATAATAAAGTTTTTTTTTTAAAAAAGAATAGATTGGTGGGAATTTAAATATTTGAAAAATGATTATGTCTTAGGGTTATCATCACTGAGATGAAGCATCATAACCAAAGCAAGTTGAGGAGGAAAAGTGTTTATTTGGCCTACACTTTTGTAGCCAAAAGTTTCTGGCCCGTTCAGGCCTGCAATCCGGAGGCATCTTCCCACCGCAGTCCCACAGCCGCTTATAAATAAAATAATTATACAAAGACTTCTTGCTAGCTAGCTTTTGCATCTTAATTCAACCCATTTCTGCTAATCTATGTGTGGCCACATGGCTCATGGCTTTACCTGTACTTCTGCATCTTGCTCTCTGGCAGCTGCAGTATCTCTGTGACTCCACCCTCCTCCTTTATCTATGCTGGAATTTCCCACCTGCCTATAAGGTCCTTTGCCATAGGCCAAACCACTTCCTTTATCATCCAGTGGTAATCCACAGCGTACAGCAAGGCATGCCACATCACACTTTCACATCGTAGGCCATCTTTGAAGGAAGTCAGGATAAGTGCATTTAGACATGGGATATAAGCTTTTGTGTGTGACAGATTTTGTTTTGTTAATTTAATTAAACTAAATGATTTATGCAGGTTCAAACACTGAACTTCATTGAACCCTATTTATTTATTTATTTATTTATTTATTTTAAAACACTTTTATTTATTTATTTGCCTTGGTGTTTTGCCTGGAACTGGAACTACAGACAGTTGTCAACTGCCATGTGCTGGGAATTGAACCCGGGTCCTCTGGAAGAGCAGAGGGTGCTCTTAACCACTGAGCCATCTCTCCAGCCCCGAACCCTATTTATTTTTATTTGAAAAGAACGAGTGTTTCCAAGGTCTCTTTTAGATCTGCTGTGAAGTGACTTTCTGAGGTCTGAGATTGCTCTGTATGAGGTTGTTACTGGCACCTGCAGCCCATGGACATGCACCCAAGCCGTGCATGAGGCTAGTCCATCACACTGTTAACAGGCCTGAGGGAAGAGGACTAAGGCTTAGGGCAGAAGTGGGATTGTACCCACCAGGCCAGATGGAAGATGCTTCTCCGGAGCTCTGTGCTGCTGCTGCTGCTGCTGCTGCTGCTGTACTACTTTTAGAGTCTATAAGGCTCTGGAGCCTCTGAGTAATTCTGGGTGCTTCTCCCTTGTGGCCTTTGGTATAGCTGTGGTTCATTTCCACGTTGTGGGTTTGAAATGGGGCTGAGACTCTGCCGTGGTCCTGAGGGGCCCATGAGAGGGTGTGCAGAGTGGGTTCCAGTTAATAGTGAAGCTCTGGTTCTTGTCACAGAGGCTAAGGCTGCTGTTCTTTTCCTAGCAGAGGCCCTACCCACCCATCTTTCTGTTATCTCGGAAGTGAGCAGTTCCTGGGCCATTTTAGACAAGGCAGGGTCATTCCACACTGACACTTGCCTGGTACGAGCAGCTGAGATTGCAGGGAGAAAAACATTTCTCCAAGAACTCAGCTCAACGGGCTTGAGCCCCAGTCTCCTCCCATCTAGTTTATCACATGGAAAAGCTGGAGTGGGGTCTGTGTAGCCTTGACCAGTCGCTGGTTCTCTGCTTTGTCCCTAACTGATTTGGTTTGGATCTTCCAGGAAGAGTATGCTGAAGGACAAGGTTATGGATTTGGTCACCCAGACGGCCATCTTGCCCCTGCTGTTTGGCTGCTTGGGGGTTTTCAGTCTCCTCCGGGTGCTACAGCGGATCCGCTCAAAGGCTTACCTGAGGAATGCTGTGGTGGTGGTTACAGGTGCCACCTCAGGGCTCGGCAGAGGTAAGTCATGGGTCTGTGACGGCAGGAGTGAAATCACCAGGCTTCATGGGCGTCATAGGACATGCAGAAGGGACCCACTGTCCATGGTCCAATTGTAAAAGAAGGGCATAGGAGCTACCAAAAAAGCCTGAGCCTTTGTGGGGATGAAAACAAGGAGGCTGCTGTGGGGAGGCAGTGGCCCTCCTCAGCTCTGCTTAGTGAGAGAGGTGTTTTCAGGCATGGAGAACTAAGTGAGTAGATTTGTCTACCTTTTCCTGGGTTTGGTTGATATACTGCCTTTGTCTTTTGGGCTTGGCACTGGCTTTCATGGTTTCTCCTCTTCCCCATCACAGACTTAGCAGGATTAGAGGTCAGGTCCATGAGGTCCCTCCTTTCCATACTTGGGCCTTCCAGCTAGGTGCCCTTGCTCAGTGATACCTGAGAGTCTTCCTTCTTTCCCTGGAGCTCAGTCAATGACCCCAGCAGCCCAGGCAGAGGCTTAGGGGAAACCTGCCTTGTAGGGCGCCTGCCCTCTTTCCTCAGCCTCTGTCTCCCAATAACAGCTCCCCATGGCTCCAGTGCCATTCCAGGGAGGAAGCTTGAGGAGCCCTGGGATTGGGCTGTAACTCTTGCCTCAGGACCGTGTGGCCTCACCAGCGTCTTCCCAACAGGCATGGTGGGGAAGGACAGTTATCAGGGCTTTCACTGTGTCCTCACAGTTGAGATTCCGAGTCCTAGATCTTGCAGCTGCAGAGCCAGGAGCCAGAGCCAGGTCTCACTCCAGCTCAAACCTAAGGCCGCAGCTGGGGAAGCAAGAAGCCTTTCCAAGAACATGTGTGTCATAGGGGTAGTCCAGATGCACCCACAGGTGAAGTGGAAGGTGGGTGTTACAGGAACACAGAGGAACAGATAGGCCTGTAGTGTGCCAGGGGAGCCAGGGAAGGCCCTTGGGCTTATTTGTACACCTGATGCTGTGGCTGGTAGGCGAGGTCTCTGAGGGTGACTGCCATGTTGCCTTTAGATCTCAAGACACCCCACCCCACCCCAAGACAAGGTTTTTCTGTGTAACACCTCTGACTGTCCTAGAACTCGATTTGTAGACCAGGCTGGCCTTGAACCCAGAAAAGCACCTGCCTCTGCTGCTGGAAGTACAGCTGTACCAGGGCCTACGTCATTGGTCAGGCCTCTGGCCTTTCTTAGCTACTATAAATAGGTGATGCTTCTTGGTCTCACTGAGGAGGAACAATTTGGGTTTTTATTTTATTTTTTTGAGACAGGGTCTTACTGTGACGCCCTGGCTGGTTAAGAGCCTGCTATGTAGACTGGGTTGGCCTTGAACTTGTGATGGTCCTCTGGCATCTGTTTCCCTGATGCTGAGATTCCTGTGCCTCGCTTGAGAAGAACACGGTTTAAAGTCCTTTAGGAGTATCAGCTGGCTAGATTGGAATGGTGCATTGTGGGTGCTGGACATGTGGATGTGTAGGACTTTGTCTATTATCTGCACTTCATTTCCCAATGCCAGACAGAAAATGCAATCAAAGGACCTACACCTGAGCACAGTGTGTGACATACCTTTCTGTGCTCCAGACAGAGTGCTTACATTCTGCCCTTGTAAGCCTTTAGCAGCAGGAGTCCATCCAGGTGCAGTAAGACAGAGCCTTAGGTGGCCACCTCAGAGACAGACACCTGCTCGGTGCTGCCAGGTAAATGCTGCTGTCCTCCAGCATCTGCTAGGAGGGATAGCCATGTGGTCCTGCCTACCATGGCCGCTGCCCCAAGGGTCAAGGTTATAGAATGAGTTTCCAGAGACTGATTCTCAGAGATTGTCTTCTGTTTTGTGCATTTAAGCTGTGTCCTAGTAGAACACTGAAGGATCTAGATGTTCTAGATGCTGACCTGGGCCAGCCTGAAGTAAGGCTGTGGGAAGCTGTTTTGATTTACAGCCTAGGCATGCCCACAATGCTGCGGACACGTCTGCAGGCACAGATAACTGCTAGTCTCTTCCCTTGGTCCTCCTGCCTCCCTATATTAGCTTTTTCAAGAAGTGAAAATGGAATCCTTCCAGGCTGTTCTCACTTCTGTCACTCACCACACCGATTTGATTTTAATTTCCTTCCTTTTAGGAATCTCTAGGAAGCAAAGCTCACATAAACTCTAGGAAATCATTTTCTAGAAGCTGTCTAGACACCATTTGGCTCCTCTGTAGTGATATGTTACATATTGTAATAAAAGCAGTCTGGAATATCAGAGAAGGGATTTACCCACAGTCAAGCCAGGCAGAGGTAACACACACCATTAGTCCCAACAGTTGGGAGGCAGAGATCATTCTGGATCTCAGTGAGTTCAAGGCATAGCAGAAGAGTGGTAACTCACACCTTTATTTTATTTATTTATTTTTTAAATATTTATTTTTATTTTATGTGAATTGGTGTTTTGCCTGCATATTTAACTGTGTAAGGGTGTCAGTCAGATCTTGGAATTACAGACAGTTGTTAGCTTCCATGTCGATGCTAGGGATTGAACTCAGGACCTCTGGAAGAGCAGGTGGTGCTCTTAACCTCTGAGCCATCTCTCCAGCCCCCAACTCACACCTTTAATCCTAGCACGGGGATCCAGAGGATCTCTGTAAGTACAAGGCCAAAGAGCCAGGCAGTGGTGGCACACACCTTTAATTCCAGCAAGGGAAAGACTGAGAGACCTATACTCTGGGTGTGGTGACCCATGCCTTTAATCCCATCAGATCTGTTTTTGAGGCCAGCTTGGTTTACAGAGGGAGTTCCAAGCTCCCAGGCAGGCAGTAGTGCCTTGCTTTTAATCCCATAACTCCAGAGACAGAGATCTTTCAGTGTTTCTGTGAGTTCAAGGCTGACTACCAAATAGAGTAGCTCACGCCTTTAATCCTAACCTGGATGGGATAGAGCTGGGAGAAGAAGGTATTTAAGGCAGGAGTAGGAAGCCAGCAGGCATTAGAAGCTAAAGGATGGAGGCTGAGGAAGCTGGAAGACAGCTGGGTAGATCTGACTGGGGTGTTCCTCTCTTTGGTATTTCGGCCTTTCCCTGATGTCTGGTTCCAAGTTTCTTTCAATACAACCAGAATTCATGCAACACTCGTCACTCTTGCTCCTATGCACCGCTTGGTCAGGACAGGACAAGACAGGGTGAGGAAACTGTAAACGGAGGTCTCTCTGCCCTGCCCGAGTTGGGCCACTATATATAACAGGATGTTTCTGTTGCCAGCAACTCCCAAATACCCAGATAATTAACTCACAGGCTTAATATTACTTACAAGTGGTCAGCCGGAAGTTCAGGCCTATTACTAACTAGCTTTCATACTTAAATTAACCCATAAGTCTTATCTATGTTTAGCCACCTTTTCTCAGAATGGTATTTTCATCTTGCTTCTGCATCAGGCTGGTGACTCCCAACTCCACCCTTCCTCTTTCCAGAATCCTTAGCTTGGTCACCTTACCAAGACTTCTTACCTAGCTACTGGCCAATCAGCGTTTTATTAAACCAATTTGAGTGACAAATCTTTACAATGTACAAGTGGATTATTGTGGCCTGTAGGATGATGTAGTCAGCCAAGCGAGCAGGAGCTAGCCTTTGATCAGGACAAGCCCATGTTCAAAGTTGCTGACTTTTTCAGAAATGACAACACCCTGTTGTGCAGTCTGCTTAGTACTTCCTTCCAGAAGGGTGAGGGATGCCAGCCTGATGTGCTGGAGAATGCTGTGCAGGAGACTGACTGAAGGGACAGCCATAGGGCACAGAGGTACCTTACTTCTTCTTCTTCTTTTTTTTTTTTTTTTTAAAGCTTTATTTATTTATCTGCCTTGGTGTTTGCCTGGAACTGGAACTACAGACAGTTGTTAGCTGCCATGTGGGTGCTGGGAATCGAACCCAGGTCCTCTGGAAGAGCAAACGGTGCTCTTAACCGCTGAGCCATCTCTCCAGCCCCGGTACCTTACTTCTTTGTGAAGGACACTGGATTTCTTCTGCCCTCCTGCCTGACTCTTGTTCAGTGAGGGAAGGGTTGTTCATAACAGTGTACAGTGCATAAATCTTTGACCCTGTCCCTTCTCGGGTAGGCAAATGACAGCCCCATTCTATTAAGGTATAATAATAATCATGGACAGCTGATAAAGAAAGATTATTATTGATTAAGGGGTTCAAAGGGAAGCACTCACTGATACTAACGGGATTAAGCAGTCATGCAGTTCCTGATAAAGGCAGTACTGGTTCCATGCTGCTTCACTCAGGTCAGGTCCTCAATGCGTGAGAGAGGGGGCACTGCTTACATGCACCCCAATCTTAAACTGGCTCTCCAGCCATGCCCCGAATACTGGTGCCTGGGAGGCCATAGGTGATTCCCAGATCTATGCTGGCCAAGAAGCTATATACCTCTTGGTCACAGTGATAGTACTTGCTGTCCACTACATCTCCCCTTTTTGTCTAAAGAAGAAAATTCTAAACCTAAATGTAAAACTGTTTACAATTGAAACAATTATCAGGTAATTACCAGGAGAGGGAAAGGGCAATAGCATAAGCAAAGTGAAACTACAACCAATAAGAACATCAAACACAAAACATACCCTAAATGTCCAGAATATTGGTAAGTGACAAAATACAGAGGTTATCCCAAAGCTGCCTTATCTTGAGTAATCTGAATCTAGTACCTAAATGCTCTTAGCTAAGATATGAGATGGTTGTAACTGTAACTACCTAGTCTTCAACCCCATCAAAGACCGGAGAAGGAAAACATATTACCTAAGTAAGCAGGAAGTATAAGCAAGCAACTTCTGAAATTAAGCAAGAGAGAACAGCCGACAGTCAGCTGCCTGGACAGTCACCAAGGCTTTTCCGCAATGTTGGAGGATCCCATTTTTTGGCTATAGGCCTAGATTATCTGACAGACATTTTCAAAAGCAGTGTATTTTGAGAGACCATATTATCCTGTCTTGGCAAGGTTCAGCAGTCTCTTGTCCTTCATCCTGCTTGTCTGGATTGGACAGCGTGCTTACTGTTAGCAGTCGAGCAAGGGCAGCTCTTTGCCCAACAAGCCATTATCTGTCAAGGAAGACAGACTCCATGTGGAGTGTCTTTGATGCCCAACATCATCTCGGGAAAGGAACGGTGCTGTCAGGAGCAGTCATGTCTCATGTCAACCAAACATTTGAATGCCATGTTCTCTAGGTCTACAAAGTGCCTGACTTCTGTGTGAGGGAAGGGTTGTTCATAATACTGTACAGTGCATAGACCTTTGACTCTATCCCTTCTCAAGTAAGCAAATGACAGCCTTATTCCTTGCCAACATTTCTTTCAGAAGCTGAATTGCCCTGTAAGGCAGGCCTATCCCATCCTTCTTAGCCACAAAGCCTAAGAAGCCACTAGACTGCCTGAGCCTCTAAGATTGGTTCTAAGACCTGTGGTCAGTCAGGTGCCCATGTGTCCCAAGAAAATATATTTACAAGCACTTGTAGGACTAGTTTGTAGAACATTTTTGAGGGGTAGTTTGTAAATATTAAAGCATTAGCCAAGCAAGGTGGTTCATGCCTGTATCCTAACTCTTGGATGGTAGAAGCAGGAGGATCAGGAGTTCAAGGCCATCCTCAGCTACAGACTAGGCTACGTAAGACCTTGTCTCCAAACAACAGAAAAACAGAAATAGTGTATCATCTACTTTACCAAAGTCACCCTCAGTCACCTCTGGATTAGATATTGTTATTTCTATCTTTCAGAAGGGGAGAGGGAGAAACTGATTGTAACCTGGGTGGGTATCACAGAGCCTGTAAGCAAAGGAAAGCTATGTACACAGACGTAGCTCAGGTCCATTCTCTGGAGCACTGGGCTCCACTCTGTCCAGAAATGCAGATGTTGGGATACTGAGAGTCAGCCAGGACATGTTTGTGTGTGGGGGGGAGGTAAACAAGGAGCAAGAGGGCATTCCTGTTTTTCCTTACTCAGCTTTGCTGCCTGCACCTCTTCTCCAGCCCAGCAAGGCCTTGGGCCCAGCATCATCTTCCATGGCTCTCAGGTGCTTTATGTACCAATCCCCTGCCTCCAGCACTTCCTAGGCACTGACCCTTCTGGTTCAAGACTTGCAAAGAGCCCTGGCCTCTATGCTTTGGTTTTCCAAAGAACTGTGCATGTTTGTCTGCCAGTTGCATTAGTGGTCTGGGAAGAAGTGTTGGTGCTGGAACTTGGCCCCCAGGGACCACAGCAACATGAGAGCTAGCAGCACCAGTGGAAGTGGATTGACAGGTTCTCTGCTTGTTGGTCTTGAACTCGGCTTGCTTCATCAATAAGTAAGTTGATGCTCGCAGGGTTGCTCAGGATCAATGAGAACACCATGGAAAGTTTTGAGCATTGTTCTCATAAACCTGTCCACCTTCCTGGCTTTTCTCTGCCTCATACATGTGTGTTACCCTCTGAATGAGAACCCACCCCTAGGCCTAACCTCCCAACTCCACACTGGTCTACACAATGGTGACAAGTATGTGAGAAGCAGGCATTGTGCAGGGTTGGGTGACATTGAACTAAACTGCCTGGATCATTTGAGCTGTCAAGAGTTCTTTTCTTTCCCTTTAGAATGTGCCAGAGTCTTCCATGCTGCGGGGGCTAAGCTGGTGCTCTGTGGTCGGAATGTGGAAGCCCTTAAAGAGCTTACCAGTGAACTTGCTGGTTCTCACACCTCCCAGGTGAGTCATAGCAAGGGTTCTGCGGAGAAGGAGGAACTGTCATGGGCCGCAGTAGCCTACCCTAGGACTGTTACAAGGCATCTGTCTGTCCATGTGATCACACTGCACTGGAAGGCAGCAGGCTCCAAGCAGTTTGAGAAGCATCCATATTTTATACCCTGATATGGCCATCAGCTGCCAGCCACCACTGCCTAGGCTAACAGCTAGGGAAGTCTCCTCCATACTCATTAATAGGATGTTGGCTAGAGAAATGGTAATGACTTTTTTTTTAATTATCTTATAAACCATGCCATGGTAGTGCATGCCTTTAATCCCAGCACTTGTGAAGCAGAGGCAGGCAGGTCTCTGTGAGATAGAAGCCAGCATGGTCTACACAGTGAGTTCCAGGACAGCCAAGGCTACACAGAGAATCCTTGTCTCAAAAAAACAAAACAAACAAAAAATTGTCTTACCACCTGGAGAGATGAATCAGAAGTTAAGAGTACTGGCTGCTCTTCCAGAGGTCCTGAGTTCAATTCCCAGCAACCACATGGTGGCTCACAGCCATCTGTAATGAGGTCTAGTTCCCTCTTCTGGTGTGAAGGCATACATGCAGGCAGAACATTATACATAATAAATGAATTGTCTTACAATATTTATAGTACTAATCTTTTTTTTTTTTTTTTTCTATTTTTGAGACAGAGGCTCTCTGTTTAGCCCTGGCTGTCCTGAAACTCACTTTGTTGACCAAGCTGACCTATAACTCACAGGGATCTGCCTGTCTCCACCTCCAGAGTGTTGTGATTTTTTTTTAAAAAAAAAACATTTATTTATTATGTATACAGTGTCCTGCCTGCACACCAGAGGAGGACACCAGATGTCATCATAGATGGTTGTGAGCTACCATGTGGTTGCTGAGAATTGAACTCAGGACCTCTGGGAGAGCAGCCAGTGCTCTTAACCTCTGAGCCATCTCTCCAGCCCCAGAATGTTGTGATAAAAGGCATGTGCCACCACTGCCCAGCAGTACTAATCTTTTTAACATATTAGGTTTTATTCTTTGAGAATTCACAATGCATACAGTATATTTCACTCATATTTGTCACATACTCTTTTCTGGCTCCTCCCAAGTGCCCCTACCCCACCTCTCCAATTTTATGACTTTTACAAAAATACCAGAAAGTCCACTTTGTGCTTTCCTTCCTATCAGCTATGCCAATAGTATGAAGACCCCTTAGCTGAGTGGTGGCGCACACCTTTAGCCCCAGAGCTCAGGTCTCAAGGCCAGCCTGGTCTACAGAGTTCCTAGACAGCCAGGGCTACATAGTGAAATTCTGTCTCAACCAAAACCAAAACAACAACAAAGAGACCCTCTAGAGCTCTCTCTATGAATTGTGATTTAAAAAAAAAAAAAAAAAAAAAAACCAACAACACAGGTTTTGTCTGCATGTATAACTGTGTAAGGGTGTCAGATCTTGGAATTACAGACAATTGTTAGCTGCCATGTGGATGCTGGGAATCAAACTTGGGTCCTCCAGAAGAACAGTCAGTGCTCTCAACTGCTTATGTGAGGAGTCGCTTCAGTTGCTGCTCTCAAGACTCCCTTGTCGTTGACAATCTGACTATAATTTGTTGCAGTGTGGATCACTAGTTCATCCAGTTGCTGGGGAACCTCTTGGATGGTGCTGATTCATGTCTTTGGTTGGCCATTTCATAATTTAAATACTTCTCAGAGCTCCACCTTTCACGCTGGTTTGCCTGATAGAATGCCACTGATTTCTTAGGCTCTATCTTTGCTTTTTCTGTTTTAGATTTCTTAATTTAAATGATTATGTTTTGGGTTTACAGGTTTCTTCTTCTCATTTCTCACCAGCTTTTAAACTCTGATGTCTTTGTCACCACTTCACTTAATGTATCTAAAACTCTAAAATTTTTGTTTGTTTTTTTGTTTTTCGAGATGGTGTTTCTCTGTGTAGCCCTGGCTGTCCTGGAACTCACTCTGTAGACCAGATTGTTCTTGAACTCAGAAATTGGCCTGCCTCTGCCTCCAGAGGGCTGGGATTAAGGGTGTACACCACCACCAGACTGAATTTGTTTTTATAATTTTCCCCTTTACTGAAATACTTTTTAAAATTCATCCATTTTTTGTTATCGTCAATGTCTTCATTCTTTCAGCATTGTAGAGATAGTTGTTTTAATGTCTTTGTTATTAAATCTAACATCTCAGCCTCCTGAGGATTTTTAGAGATTTTTTTGATGTTTCAAAGTAGTCTGCTGGCAGCTGTTTTCAGCAGTAACTGTTGAAACACCTCAGGCCGGAGTAGCAGGTCAGCAGGAGGCTAAGTTCCTTCCTGCCCATCCTGGGTCCCCCAAGCTGCACCAGAAATAAGGTCTGCCTTTCCCATAGTTGCCTGTCAGGTTCTGGTGGCAGCAGCTACCAGCAGCCTAGTGGCTGCAACCTACCTCTGGTAGCTGTGATTTTCCAGCAAAACCCTTGGAAGTTATATTCAGGTAGCCTGGAACTTCAAGTCACTTCACAGGATTTCTGTTAGGACAGCTATCTAGATGGAGCCAGGTTCCCGCAGCTTCTTATTCTGCCATCTACTCTACCTACACCGCGCCCCCAGTTACTTACTTTGCAGTAGTTTTTGTGGATATAGAGGTTAACTGCCCCCCCCCACACTAGATGAGGAGCCATGGCTAGCCTCATTTTTGCTGTCTCCCAGGCTTTTTGGAAATACATGAATACCATTTCATAAACAGATGGGTAGGTATCAACCTTGGATGGATGGCACCTGTGCGTTGATGACTGTTGAATGTCATGATGTACAGGATGGAGCAGCAAAGGCCGCTGTTATTAATAACTCATGTGGTAATGTACACACCATACACATATGTTCACACCATACATGATCCTGACCTGTGGGTCAAACAGTTTGGCTGATGAAGGTAAAAGGGGCCTGTGTTCACATCTTGTGGGGCACAGCAGTCACCTTCAATCCAGGAGAAATCTGCCCAGATATGAACACTACAGGCAGGACTTCTGGAGGAGGGTTGCTACAGCCTATCACATTTGTCCTGAGTGGGCTAGTACCAAAACTGAAAAGTAGGAACATGGCTGCCACTGCTGAGTTGCCATTTTGTGTTTTTTATTTGTCCAGGGACAGACACACAAACCTTACATGGTGACCTTCGACCTCACAGATCCTGGTGCTATTGCTGTAGCAGCAGCTGAGATCCTACAGTGCTTTGGCTATGTGGACATCCTCATCAATAATGCTGGGGTCAGCTACCGTGGTACCATCAGTGATACCGTAGTGGACGTGGACAGGAAGGTGATGGAGATAAACTATTTTGGTCCCGTTGCTTTAACAAAAGGTAGGTGTGAGCACTACTCATTAGAATACCTGTTAATCTTGCTTGGTTTCTTTTTAGTCAGACACTGTCTGTTCCTGTCCATTTTGCTCCTTGCTGTGGGTGTGGTCATTAAGAGTCTGGGTGCTTTGTTTTTCCTGGTTTTATATTTGTACTGTATCTGTTTTGCACCCTCACGTCAGTGTTAAGTCTCACTGATGCAGTTTTGCATTTCTGCTCCATGGTAACTTCGTCCCACTGAAGGCAATCTGTTGACGTACAGACAGACTTCAGATCAGAGGTCAAGCTCCCAGTAGGACGGGGGACTGTGCTGTTTGTAGCTCTGTTGTGTCCTGCTGGCCCTGCAGTTCTCTGAGGAAAACTATAGTGTCTCCTCCAGCAGCATCAGGCACAGTGACTAGGAGATGTATCTAATTTCCCACTCTGTCCCCTCAGCTCTCTTACCCTCCATGGTCAAGAGGAAGCGAGGTCACATCGTCGCCATCAGCAGCATCCAGGGTAAAATCAGCATTCCTTTTCGATCAGCCTGTAAGTACTTTTACCTTCCTTTCCCAGAGCATTTAATTTTTTTCTGATTATAAAAAATGGTATGTTTACTAGCTAGATTCATACACTGTAGAAAGACCCTACAGATGCATGACGTTCTTCTTGGGCCTTTGTTTTGTTTTTTTTTGAGACAGTCTTTCTAGTTAGCCTTGGCTGTCTTGGAACTCACTAAGTAGATCAGAATGTTTGAAGCTGTCAGGTACCTTAGTTTAAATCCTAGCTTATTCCTTATCCTTTAGGTGACCTTGGTCAAGTTTCCCTCCCTCCCTCTGTATGCTCATCATTACTCAAAAATGGTGACAGCCTGCAAGGCTGTGAAGAGGAAGGACGTGCAGTGGCCTTGGACTGAAATCCTTTCAGCACTTTGGGGCACAAGCTCCATTTTTTTTCCTACATATAATCAAACATCCAAAATGGGATCACATTTGACATAGTGATTCTGACTTATTCAGTCCATTAGATAAGCATGTAGGTTCTTTTAAGTAGGTAAAATTCAGTAAATGGCTATGACATAATTAACTTAGCTATTTTCATAGACACTGAGGGAATCCACTATCCCCATCTCGGACTTTGACCTTTAGTAGTGATCTGGATGACAGATTATTCTTGAATATTGGTATCTCTAGTGTTTTACAGGCAGATTAAGATAAGCCCCAAGAAGTAGTACCACCCAAACATTGAGAAAACCAGTTGGCTTCTAGTTTGCTTGCTGACTTCTACCTATGAGTGCGGCCTTGCTACAATGTCAGATGTCATCTTATTCGGCTGCCCTCCCGTCACACCTGCAAACACAGTGTTGCTTCTAGTTTGGGGGAAGAGGGTTAAACAGATCTGGAAGGCACCATCATCAGCTCCTTAGGTATCCTTTCCTACCTGTCAGTCTCTGAAAGGAAGCACTGACTTGGCGATGGCCTGTGCCCATATACCGCCAAGGACCAGTGCAATCTGGCTAGCCCAGTGAACGGGGGCCTGGACTGTTTCGGCATTGTAAAGGACAATGACAACACTCAATTCAGTAAAGGGTAGCTGACTGCTAAACAAAAGCATTTTCTTTCTCCCAGGCCTGGACCTCAGTTCTGCCTTTTGGCTCTCCGTGGACCCTCAATTTCAGACCCTAAGCTCCCTGCTGCCACTGGCAGCCATCATGTACATGCCTCCAGCTCTGCTGGCCCAAAGATGCCATGAGGTGTGCTTTATCATTTAAAAGCAGTGCAGCCTATGTCTGTGGGTATTTCCCTGTAGTCTCATCTTTGTTTTAATCCTGATAGCCCTGGACAGTTACCTAAGGCTGCCCAGATGATTCTGTAGAAAAACAAAACCAAAAGGCCAGGAATGATTAAGCTTCTAAGGCATACTGTTAATAACAGGTAAACTGGAGTATGTGATGAATTATTATACTTCCCATTTTACTTTGTCTTATTCTCAGAGCTTTGTTCTTTAATTGTGCAGGAGGTTTACATGGTGGTCTGGATACTGTAGGGTTAACCCTGTGCTGACCAGCCTTCTTAGCAGTGCGGTGGAAGAGATGCTCATAGCCCCTTCTGCTGTTAGCCTTCTGAGTTCACAGCAGAGCATACCCAGTTGGACGTTGTGAGCGTGGTGTGCACAGCACAGCACAGCCCATGGCCTGGGAGCTCTGGAGTGACCCAGCTATCAAAATGGACTTCTGCTTTAAAGATCAGAATGGATGCTCTCCTCAACCTTTAGGCTGCCTCCCACAGTCCCGCTCCTTGTCTGCTCATCCAGGCCAGCACCTCTACCCATACCTCCCTGCTGCTGCTGCTGCTGCTGTGACTCCAGTATGTCTGGCCAACGGGAGCCCTTTTGACAAGCACTAAAACCTTTAAGACCGAACTAGAGGAGACAGGTTTTCTGTGGAGGCCCTAGTTTGTTTCCTAGGAGCCTCACTGAGGGTCTTCACCTCGAGCACCTGCGCTGGACGGGGGAGCTGCTGCTGGCAACAGAGGGGCTGTCTCATAGGGAGACAGACAGGAGTGGGGTCCTCCATGAGGAAGCAGTCAGAAGAGCCTGAAGCTGGCTTGAGTGGGCACAGCCCTGTAGGAGGGAGGGTCCCTGGGGCCATGCTCAGCAGTGACAAAGACTGGAAACAACTTGTGAAGGCTCCTATGGCGTCCAATTCTGTTATTGGGGGACTCCCTCCCCTCACAGGACTAGTTAGTACCACTTGGCAGGGCTAAATAACTTTATAGGTGTGGGTCACACACCCTATATACCATTTATTTTATGAACTATCCGAGGACACCGAAGGCATGGCAGTGTTTTATTCCCATTACCTGGTATCATCTGAGAACAAGGACAAAGTGCACTTGTCGGAATCAGGACATGAACATGTAGTGTAATCTTAAATGGTAAACCCACATCAGCACCCTTTTTGCCTCTGTCCACACTTACACAGATGCAGCCTCCAAGCATGCAACCCAGGCATTCTTTGACTGTCTGCGAGCTGAGATGGAGCAGGATGGCATTGAGGTGACCGTGATAAGCCCTGGCTACATCTACACCAATCTCTCTGTAAATGCTGTCACTGCTGATGGCTCCAGATATGGAGGTAGGTCTGGTTTCTCTCCTCCATCACTAAAAGATACGGATTGGGGGGCTGGAGAGATGGCTCAGTGGTTAAGAGCACCCTTTGCTCTTCCAGAGGACCAGAGTTCGATTCCCAGCACCCACATGACAGCTCACAACTGTCTGTAGTTCCAGTTCCAGGCAAACACCAAGGCAAATAATTAAATAAAAAAAGTTTAAAAAAAAAGATACGGATTGGTTATAATGTAGCAGTACTCTGCTGGCCTAAGTGATTCCTGAGACTCTTTCTCCTCTTTATCACAAATTCAGCTTTTAGAACAAGATCCCCTACAAGTAGACACTTGAAACAAACTCCTTCACCAAACTTCCCATTAACTCATCTGCAGATCCCAAGCAAGACCCAAGGAATATTCTAATTAGGACTAATTAAATTGAACTCGGGGCTTATGGGGGTGGGGGTGGGAGAAGGGGGCACTTGACATGACTGGCTCCTGCCCAGGGTGTTGGAGAAATGGCTGGTTTCAGGGAGTGTTCAGATAAGACTGGATAGGGTGCAGTATCAGTCTCCATCCAGCCTACTCAGCCGAAGCAGTGCTGAGCTGACCTCCAGGTGCTGCTCATGGGTTGAGCAGCCTGACCCCTGGTTATACATGGAGGAAGAAAGAAAAGCTGGCTTCCACCTTGGATCAGCTGCTCCATGAGTGCTGGAACTCAGAGGCAGTCTTCCCTTCCTGAGATCAGAGCAGGCCTGTTGTCTGTCTGTCCAGCAGACTAACACTAACCCTGCCTCGGGATGTGTTGCCCAGGTTCTGCAGGTCTTGCACCCATCTGACCAGGTCTGAATCAAGACCACTCCAATCTGGGTGGCTGCTTTGCCACAGCAAGTCTCCCACAGAAAGCCACAGTGGTAGGAGCCAGGCAGTTGCAAACTTGCTTATCCTAGAAAACTCAGTTCAAATTGTTCTTATTTCCCATTCTCCTGTGGTAAGCACAGTGAGGGCAGATGCCCGTGGGAGCTCAGGGTTTGGATGGTATGTGCTAATGGCCTCTTCTGTGTCTGCTGACTGCTTCTGTTCTGTTAGCAATATGGATGAGTCACCAGCAGAGAGGGAACATCAGATGCTGTTACCCTACATCCTCCTGACCATCTCAGCTGTTCCTCATCCAGCCTTTGCATACCACTAGGAACTGGGACAGCATTTACTCTGGACTCAGTGCACAGAGGTGCACATGGGGCCAAGATGGCCTCCACCATCTTATGAACCAACCAGGACAGAGTAGATGATACACCATCCCCAGCCACTGGTTGTTGCCCAGATGCAAAATACATAAGGTCAAAAAGACTCTCAGGGGGCTGGAGAGATGGCTCAGCGGTTAAGAGCACTGTCTGCTCTTCCAGAGGACCCGGGTTCGATTCCCAGCACCCACATGGCAGCTCACAACTGTCTGTAGTTCCAGTTCCAGGCAAACACCAAGGCAAATAAATAAATAAAAGTTTAAAAAAAAAAAAAAGACTCTCGGCCAGTGAAATGGCTCATGCGTAACATCTGCCACCAAGCCTAACAACCCCTCTCTCTTTTTAAGATTTATTTATGTATTTTTATGTGTATGAGTGCTCTGTCTTCATGCATGCCAGAAGAGGGAATCAGGTACCATTAGTGTTTATGAACCACTATGTGGGTACTGGGAAGTGAACTCAGGACCTCTAGAAGAGCAGCAAGTGCTCTTAACCGGCAAGCTATCTTTCCAGCCCTGGCAGTTTTTAGATGTGGGATGGGGTTCACTCTGGGTCCTGCCTATGCTGGCTGTGACATGTCATAGGCACTTGGTTCCACACACTGACTGGTATACCCAGTCTGTCATTCTGGCTATATCTCTTTATCCTCATTTACCTGCTTTGAACCATAAAATAGTTCCTCATTTCTGGAACTATCAACTTCTGGGAGAACTCTGGGAAGCTGGCCTCACGACCCATTTATCCTCCAGTTCGTTTCTTTTGTTTCCTGTAGCTCTAGACAAGAACACAGCCCAAGGCAGAAGCCCTGCAGAGGTGGCCCAGGATGTCCTTGCTGCTGTGGGAAAGAAGAGAAAGGATGTGATCTTGACCGACTTAGTGCCATCCATGGCTGTCTATCTCAGAACTATGGCTCCTGAGATTTTCTTCAGAATCATGGCCTCTAGGGCCAGAAAAGAACGAAAATCCAAAAACTCCTGATATGGGTCAGAGCTGCTGGTCTGGATCAGCCTGATTAGACTGAGTACCACACCTTCCTGGCTGGGATTGCTCTGCAGGGATCCATGGCTGAGACACACTGAGACACACTAAGGTGGACAGAGTACTTGTTTTCCCCCCCGGGAGTGGGTTAGCCCTTAAGAAGTAAAATATGAATTTGGGCTTAGACTCTAAAGATGTAAAATAAATGACTGAACAATGGGTCAGAGTTCTCAGTAGAGGAACAACACGTCCTCTTGAGTCCAGATTCCAGAAGTGGTTCTGGAGGTTTGGGAACTAGGTGTCCTAATAGCAGCAGCCCCAAATCTGGTTTTTGTGAGACACGGTTCCTCTGTGTAGCCCTGGCTGTCCTGGAACTCCGTCTGTAGACTAGGCTGGCCTCAAACTCAGAGATCAGCCTGCTTCTTCCCCCAGAGTACTGAGTAAAGGCATGTACCACCACTATCTAGCTACCTCTGACTTATTAAAAATGCATGATGGCTCAGTGGTTAAGAGCTTTGACCATTCTTCCAGAGAACCTGAGTTCAATTCCCAAAACCCACATGGCAGCTCACAACTCCTGCTCCAAGGGACCCAACACCCTCACAAAGACATACATGCAGGCAAAACACCAATGTACATATAATACAAATACAAATAAATAAATTAAAAATAAATAAAAAGGTATGATAGGTTCACTAAGCAGGTCAACTTCATTTTCCAAGTTTAGAAAGAAATTTTTCCTGTTACAGAAACTGATAGCTGAAACCATAGGAGGTCCATTGGAAATGTCCCAAATAAAGCTGCTTTCACTCAGCTCTGGGCCTGCTGAACTGCCTTAAAATATCAGCAGATATATGTTGTTTTGAGCACATCCCTCCTTCTCCCTGTCTGTTCTATTCTCAACCATCAGCCTCCTTCGATCTCCATCCCCTTTGCTCCTATCCTTATGTACATCATTTAAGTGACTATATGAAACCTAGGAAGCACAAACAAGAGAAAACATGCAGAACTTGTCTTGATTGATTCAAGATGATTCAAGGAGACTGGTTGACTCATGGTATTGTCTCCTGTTGCATTGGTTTTCCCACAAATGTTCAAAACTTCATTCTTTATGGCTGACATTTTCCTTGTCTCTATTTTGCCTGATGTTGGACACCTAGGCTGGCTGCATAGCTCAGCGATGTGAACAGTGTTGTAGTGCATACTGATGAACAAATTTCTCAGACAGTCTGACTTGCATCTTTTGGTGAACATCAAAGGGGGGTTTAGTACTTTGCAAATCTATTTATAGTGTTATGTGAAACTTTCATACTCATACCCATAGATGTCACAGTTTAGGTTCTTATTGACAGTGTATAAAAGTTCCCTTTTGTCCACATCCAGGCCAGCATTTGCTATATCCTTTTTCCTAGTTTTTCAAGACAGAGTTTCTTGAAAACTGGCTGTCCTGGAACTTGCCTGTAGACTAGATGCCTCAAACTCAGAGACATGCCTCTGCCTCCTGAGTGCTGGGATGAAAGGTGTGTGTCACCAGTAAATGGTTTCGTGCTCTGATGTTTTCTTTGTAGAGGTCTTTAAACTCTCATATTCAGGATACTTCTCAGTTCTACTTTTCTGGTAGTCTTTAGAGTCATATAGAGGCATAATTTGCAAATAAGGGTACTTTCCCCCCTCTCGTGTCTTATTTGCTTCTCTTATTGCTGAGCTATATAGGTGTATATGTATGCACCATGTGTAATGCCTGCTGCCTGTGGAGGCCAAAGAGTACAGAAGATTTTTTGAAGTTACTGCTAGGTTTTAAGCTGCCATGTGGGTGCTGGGAATGGAATCTGGATCCTCTGGAAGAGCAAGTACCTTAGCCACTGAGCCACCTCTCCAGTGCATTATGCTTCTCTTGACCCTGTTAGGTGATAAAAAGTGGCTACAGATAACCTAGGGCCAGTGCTGAGAGGCTTTCAAATTCCCCAGGAGAAGGAAGGTGAGTGATCAGACCTGTGTCCTATTTACCCTGGCTCACACCTTGTCTTGAATGGCCCAAGAACTATGGGAGAAGATCATAGGTGGTTTCCCATCCTCCACAGATGCCATCCACCCTCCTGCCATCAAGGAGAAAGGACTCCATAGTGGTCACAGTAGATCCTAGTGCCAGGGAAGAATCAGCACAGAGTACTGGGGCTGCAGCCTAATCCCTGGTGACATAAAGCACCCAGCATGTTCCTAGAACAGCAGCAAAGACGTTTTCCTTACGTGGAAATGAGAACACCTCTGACACTTTGAGAAAAGTCACACTCAGCTACCATTCTTTCCCCTCCATTAAATAAAGTGGTCAGCCATAGCAACAGTATACTCAGTCATCAGAGGACAGAACAGCAAACTGGTCGAAAAGATTGGTAAAAAAACTGGTAAGCAGCAGAGAACCAGCCTTCACAAGCTAGGGCACCAAGAATTCAAGCAATTTGCCTGTTTATGGACACCTAAACCATGGGCCCTTTTCTTCCTATGCCTGTATTGAGTGGTAAGGTTCTGCACTGCATAGCAATTCCAGCCAACCTGAGTGCCCTTTTCTTACCTGTTACCCAGGAAGCTGTATGCTTGAAAGGCCCAGCCCGGAGAGCTGCCTTCAATTCATGCTTTCTTGAATGAACTTTATTCCTGACATGTTCAGCCCAGTGCTCTAAGGTGAGAGCAGATGCCACCCGAGGCTGCAGTACTGTTCTCTGTAGGTGTCCCCTATCCTAAAACTCCTTCAGGTATCTAGGTGATCGAAGTCCAGTATCCATTGCTTTTTAAACCTTGTGGTGTCTTGCCACTGGCGGGTCTTGACCCAGCTGCAGCCCATCCTACAGGGCAACAGGGTAATTATGCCCCATGGTCTCAAGGTCAGCCACTGAACCAAATGTGTGACTAGGTAAGACACAGTGGAAGGAGCTCCCAAGATCTGTTAGTCCTTCATTCCTGTTAAATACCCCTTTACAGAGCTCTTTGCTCCTGAAAGTGGATAAGTAGGTAGGCAGTTGAGACTAGAGTGGTTTGTCACATTCATTCCATGACCCAGGCCTTACAAGAACCACACAGAACTCTTATCAGGTGGGTGTCCACCAGGAGGGTCCAAGCTATGTGGCTTTTTTTCTTCCCAACAGAGAAAACTATTGTGGCTGTCACCAGAATGTGAGGCTCACAGGCTTCCCCTTCAGAGCCCAGCCTAGGTACACCCACCCCTAACCTGCTGGCTAGGGGCCAAGCCAAGATGGCATTTCAGAATCTGGGTTAGTCCACTCAACAAGAGTCACTTTGTTCAGTGTGGCTTGGGAAATAGGAAGGTGCTTTTTGTACCTGGCTTCTATTTTGGGCAAGGGCATCTGCTCAACTGAAATGAGGTCCCCAGCCCATAGTCACTCCACCTTTCTATGTGCAGAAAGAACATAGCCAGGCCAGGTGACTGTTAAAAAAACCCCTCCCATGCTGTGCTTGCCCATCAGGCTCAGAGCCAGCCTTCAGCCACTTGAGGGTTCTCATACGTACCAAATACCACCCTGCAGAAGCCTGTTCATCTGGGATTGCTTGTAGCTAAGGAATTACTGCTTCATATCCCCACCCCACACACACACTGCCACGAAACACTACTGTTTGTGTAACTAACACCATCTTACCACTGAGCACTTAAAACTGAGCCATTAGTATTTCTGCAGTACTTAGAATTCCCAAGTCAGAGTTTCTTTGGGAGTCCTCTAAAGCTTTACTTCCCTTACACCCAGGTTATGACCCCTTCCTGATGCTGAGTGTCACAACTTCCTATCAAGAAGCTAGCTTGGCTGTCTACTAAAGATCACAGAAGTACTATGGCCCAGCCTTTGTGCAGGGGATCATTTTCCACTTATTGAGAGCCTGGGGGTGGGGGTGGGGTAGACAGACACAGACAATAGAAAGCATGTGTCTTTAATCTCTGCACTCAGGAGGCAGAGACAAAGGATCTGTGAGTTCCGTCCCAGATGGTGTACACTGCAAGTTCTAGGACAGCAAGAAAGACTGTCTCAGAAAAACCAAAACCAAAAAACCCTGTAAAACTCACTGCTGTAGGCAGAGGTACCTTCCACAGCCTCAGGCACTGGGTTGAACTCAGGGCTACAAAGGAACAACAGAGATTTGTGTTTCTGTGCTCTCCTGAGTCAGTCTTTGGAGAAGGACTTCTGGGTTTGATGTCCCCAGGTGAACCAAAGAGAGACCAAGGCCACCTCATGTCTGGCAAACAGCTGCCAACAGGGGCCATAACTGGATTAGACCAGCAGGTCAGAAGCCAGGGTAGCTAGTCCTGTTATGCTGTGCATTCTCTTTTTGGCAGGTTATCAGTTCTGGTGCCACTCCGCTGTATGTAACAAGTTACAGCAGCATGTGTCTGCAGCACTTGTCTATCCCACATACAGCAGCAGCTGCAGACACAGGCATAGAAAGAGAGAACAGAAGTTGAAATTCTCATAATTTTAATGGTCAATAGCTTCCGGCTTGCTTTCGAATGGTATAGTTAAACAATACACTTTAAGACACCCCACAGCAAGTTCACACCCCTCAGTAAGTAGCGTTGGCTCCATCCATATTCCATTGCCCAGTCAGACTTCCACAGCTTGGGACCCATTCCTGGGTTATGGAAATAGACATCTTAGTGTAATGAGCTGCATAAACCCCTGGCACACCCATGATCTGTTATTTTTGTTTTAAAATAACAAGTATTAAACCAAACACTTTCTCAGATGCTGTTGCTCACGGAGAAAAGCCAAGGTGTTGCTGTAGGGATCTGAGTCCTGTGGTTCGGCTTTGCGTCCCACTCTCCTGCAGTCATACAGCGTAGAGCTCATAAACCTTCTTTACACAGTACACCAGGGCAGCCAGTGCTATTGTGTTGTGCAATCTCTTTCTGTGCAGGTCGTCCTTCCGAACCAGCACCACTGGTGTGGAGGAGGTGAGTGTGTGCAGAGGCAGGCGGGACAGTTTATAGGCATCATACTCCACCTGGTATTTGCAGCAAGGGTCAAACTGCCAGGAGATCCCATAGAGGGTACAGCAGGCGAGGCTCAGCACACCAGCGGGCAGGGAGATGTAGTGGGAGTAATCCAGGGGCAGTGCCAATGGGGTGAAGAGGCAGGCAGTGCCAGCCAACACGGCCGTCTTGTGCAGGCAATTACCCACGGTGATCCAACGTGCTGTCTCATCTCCAATTCGAGTGGGCTCTATCACAATGTACTTGTACTGGGCTTCCAGCGCCTGCTCCAGCTCATACTCAAACTGGTCCTGGGCATTCTCCCCACTGTAGATTTCATGCACTATGTAGCAGTCTGTGGCTGACAGGCTAACCCTTTAGTGGAGGGAAAAAGAAAAGGTTAGGTTGAACAGTCTAGCTTGTTTGGATGTGTGGGGTTTGGACAAATGTTTGCCTCAGCCTCAAGGACATCCCACTTATAGGCTCATTTGCTTCAGAACCCAACCTACAAGATAGCATTTCCCCCCTGAGAGAGATGATGAAACAAAAAGGCCACAAAGGTGGCCTAGTGTGCTAGCCCATGCCTTTGATCCCAATACTTGGGAGGCAGAAGCAGGCAGATCTCTGTGAGTTTAAGGTCAGGCTGCTCAGCATAGTGAATTCCAGACAGCCAGGGCTACTGCCCCCATCAGACTGTACTTCCACTATGGGGTGGGGGAAGACGGACCCCAATACCCAGACCAGTATGCCCTTAATAAAAAGGCACTGGCTTTATTTGGGAAATGCTTTATCCCAAAAACAGTGACTGCAATTAAACTGGGCTCAGGTAAGGCTTAATTAAATCACATGCCCCAAGTTAGCTGTGCACCAAGGAGAACACTATTCCCTGGGGTGGGACTAGAAGCCTCAGCATGGGGAATGGAGATGGCTCAGAGGCAGAGCTAACTTGGTCTACACAGAGCCCCTGGCCCCTCCCGTAACAACACAAAAAAATAAATAAAAGAAGCCACAGCATTCAACATGACCAAAGCACACCATGTTGCAGGCTGCCTGAGAACCGCCCCCAGGAAGTTGGAAAGCAGCATTTCCTTTCACATCTTCCAGGAAGGTGAGCACAACACCTGAAGCCTGTTCCCAGCAGGACACACTTATTTTCAGACACTTCTAGGCAATAAATAAGCAAGCTCGAGGGACGGGATCATTCCAGCTTGAAGAGTTGAGACCAGACATGGTGGTACAAGTTTGCAATACCAGCACACTGGAGCCTGCACTAGGAGGACAGTTCGAGGCCATCCTGTCTCAAAACAACAAAGTCCCTCAGTGATACACAAAAGGGGTTCTTTAAGTGGGTGCATTCCTTTATGGACTAATGACCAAAACCAATAAAAGCCAAAGCGCCCATTTACACATCCATCTGTGAAACTGAGACTCTAGCAGAACTACTTCCAAATCAACCACAAGTTCTGCTCACTTTCAAATGTGACACAGGGCATCTCCCTATGCACAGAGAATCTGAGCCAAGCACTCTCTCCCTTGTGGAACACTCAAGGCAAAATGAAGGTTCAAGTTGGGATTGCAGTGCCTTACAATGTCAGTCAACTTTAGTGTCCTGGCCTTCTGTACCCTGCAGGTATGTGGCCATCCTGAACACAGGGGAAACAGTTTGTCTCAGTAAGGCACATCCAGACACACACACACACACACTGCTCATCTTAAAAAACACTATCACTAGGCAGATGACACTTCTGATCTCTACCTGGCCAGTCCCCAGTCCCTTCTGTACGTGAATCTACCTAGGCCAGGCTGAGAGAGCCTATCTCTTACTTGCCAAGACGGATGGGCATGTTCATGATTACAGTCATGTCTGGAAATGGGAGGCCAGTGCTCCATAATTTGGGATGACATGAAGCAGACACCACCAGACAAAAACTGAGTCAGTGGGCCATGACTCTCACAGGTCCTCACTGTAGACACTTGTGTGAACATCACAATTTGCAGCAGCTACAGACATTGGTGTGTCTACCCAATCCTCATAAACCCCCTAGCTGGTCCTGTAGACATGGCTCACCAAAGCCCTTTCCCACCCATTCTGAACTTGGCTGCACAATACAGCATGAAACAAAGGCAAAGCAAGCCAACAGAGAAGCAGGAGTACCACACAAGGAGGGAGTCTCTCAAGTTCCCAAGTAGGCAGTTTCTACACACCCATGGATATCAGAGACACCAATTCTATGGGGATAGCCAGGTAGGAAAAGTAGTCTAGGTCTCCTTTGGGACGGTAGAATCTTTAGAAAACCAAATATCCACAAAACACAAGTCCCCAACGCTGAAGTGCATGGGATAAGACAAGATGCCAGCACCCAACTTTGTTATGCACTGGAAGGAGGGAGTTGCCAGGGCAGGGGTTGTTGTTGTTGGTGTGTGTGTGTTATTGTTTTGTGTTTAATTTTTTTTAGATGGGCTCCTCTGTGTAGCCCTGGCTATCCTGGAACACAGAGATCAGCCAGCTTCTGTCTTAAATGCTGGGATGAAAGGCGTGCACCACCACCAGCTCCACCTTATTTTTAAACAGGGTCTCTCACTGACCCTGTAGTTTGCCAATGGCTAGACTGGCAGGCCAGTGACAGCTCCAGGGTCCACTTGTCTCCTCCCTCCCCTACCTAGCACTGGGGTTACAGACAGACACTTTCAGCTTTCATTTAGACACCCCACCTGCAAGCATTTCATTCACAGAACCATCTCCCTAGCCTCAGTAGGCTGTTATTTTAGTTATCTGTTTACATAAAAGTACCTGCATCTCTAAGAGACAAGGAGGTCTGAGAATATGGCTATCATTCAGAGGGAATGAGTGGCCCAGGGTAGGAAAGAGAGCCCCATTTTACTAAATGACCTTACACTTAGTCCAACCTCTGGTATTTAATTAGTGCATTCTGCTAACACTGGGTGATGGGTCACTCTACCCTGAGCCTTCAGTGGAGCAGGTGGCAACCTTGCTCCAATACCTCAGGTCATAGGCCTGCCCAAATTAACCAGCTTTGTGTAGGGGAAGGGGATACTTAGCCCAGGTCACTTGGAAATGCTGGCATTGCAGCCAAAAGCAGCTAAAAGGGAAACTCTCAAGTCCACGCTATCCTCTCTGGAATACAGGGGCCTTGAGAATGTCTAACAGGCTGTGCAAAGGGCTCTGTATTCTCTGTCTCACCCACCCAAGGCCAAATCTCTAATGTATACCTGTTCAAAAGCTGGTGAGAGCAGAATCCACCTGTTTAAATCCGGCTGCCCACTACCCAGGCAGTGGATGGCATGGTATCCTGTAATGGGATGCAAGCAGCAGATTCCTCTCACACTTCACTCAGGTACAGAACTAATAAAGTCTGTCGTTCAAAGCTGTCTTCAATCGTCAACTATGAAGAGTAAGGAAATGAGGCTTCATAGGCAAGACATATGGTCTCTGTGTGAAGGACCTTACCTAACCTTACCTTATGTGGGGGTAAGGTAAGGTTAGCCTTCTACTTAGAAAGTTGAGTGCTAAGTACAAGGTTTTGTTTTTTGTTTTTCTTCTTTTTTCTTATTCTGTAACCCTGGTTTTCTAAAACTTACTATATAGACTAGGCTGGCCTTGAACTTAGATTCCACCTGTCTCTGCCTCTTAAGTGCTAAGAATAAAGGTGTGCACCATCCAGCCTGGCTAATACTTGTTTATTTTGTATATGTGTGACTGCAAGGAAGTCATAGGACAACCTGCAGATGTCAGCTCTTGCCTATCCTTATGTGGGTTCTAGGGATACATCTCTCACCAGGCAAATATTTTTACCTGCTGAACCATCTCTTTGTCCCTTCCCTCATTTTTAACTATTTTATTTTATCTAATGTGCATTGATGTTTTGTCTGCAGATTATATATATATATATATTTGTGTGAGGACAATTCTTTTAGAGAAACATCCAGACACAGAGTTGCTAGGCTACACAGTAATTTACTTTTTAAAATTCTACTTTTAATCATGAACATACAGTGACCTCACCACTCCACCTTCCCATTGAAAGTGCACAAAAGGTTCCAATTTCCCTACAACTTCACCAACCCTTGGTAATTTATACTTACCTTTTAAATTAAATGTTATTTTATGTGTATGGTTTCTTTGCTTGAGTGCTGCATGCCTGATGCTGACAGACAGAAGAGCCTGGAACTGGAATTGTGAGCTCCCCACTTGAGTGCTGGGAATAGAACCTAGGTTCACTGGAAGAACAGTCAGTGCTCTTAACCAGTAAACCAGCTGTCCAGCCCAATTTTTGTTTTATAAACTTAAAATGGGAGCAACATAAAGCACATGGAGATGAGAAGCTGTAAACTGGAGTTGGCATTTTCCCTCTCACTAAGGGAGTCCCAGGTACTGAACTGAGGTCCTTAACCTTAACTAGCCTTGTTTCTTGTAAATAAAGTAAGTAGTCACTGTGACAATTATAAAGTGGCCTTTATTTACAATTTATTTAACATAATTTAAAAAAACCAAGAGAGCTATATGGAATATGTGTATCAAAGGCCTGTATACAAAAGATCAACAGCCAACCATTTTCTTCCTTTGATGGTCTAATAGTTGATCTTTACATCATATTTTTGCTGAGACTTTCCCTGGGACCTCCATGTTTAAGGGAAGAGAACCAATTCCACCAAGTTGTCTACCGACCTCTACATGCACACCGTGGCATGACTACACCCAAATAAATGTAAAAAAAAAATTTAAAACAAGCATGTGTATGCAGTGCTAGAGCAGGATGTCAGGGCATTGTGGAAATGTAAGTGTGCTGTCTTTTCTGTCAAAGGTGCAAATGAAACAAAGGAAGTTTCAACATTAGCTGCAACCAGCATCGGCTTTGCTCTTCCCATCCCCTGGGATGTAAGCAAGCCTGTGAACTTACCCTTCCTAATTCTAGAGCTGTGGTCTTGACAAGCCCATAACCTAACATTTGACTAAGATCAAAGTATGTGCTCAAGATTGTGCCTCCTGTTCTCCAATCAATCAATCAATCAATCAATCAATCAATCAATCGCACTTCCCTTATCAACACTGCTACTTTTTTTTGCATTGTATGGTCATTACCTTCAGACCCCAGACCCATTTCTGACACCACCAAGCCACCAAGCCATTTGCCTAGGCTGACTGGCTAGCATGCCTTCAGGATCCATCTAGCTCTCTGCTTGCCCCTCTAATGCTGGGGTAACAGGTAGACACAGACACACAGCCATGCCCAGCCTTTTATGTGAGTGCTAAGAGTTTGAAATCAGGGTCTCATTCTTACAGCACAAGCACCCTTACCCACTCGAGCTACCTTCCCGCCCCATGATTTTATTATAATAAAAAAAATTTTATCATTATAAAAAAGTTTTTTTCTTAAAAAGAAAAATCTCAGCTGTGCATGAGGGACATAGTTGCAGTGCTAACACTACCCAGAAGGCTAAGACAAGAAGACTGAGCCAGGTGGTGGCAGATGCCTTTAATCCCAGCACTCAGGAGGCAGAGGCCCATGATCTACAAAATGAGCTCCAGGATAGTCAGGGTTACAGAGAAACTCTGTCTCAAAACAAAAAACAACAACAAAAACAAAACAAAAAAATGAGTTCCAAGCCAGCCTGGGATTCAGTATTAAGACTCCTTCCCAAGGAGAATAAAATTAAGATAAGTATGTGGCTTGATGGAGTGCTTGCACAAGGTTCTGGTTCGATCCCTAGAAACAGACCAGAAGCCCAGGCCATTCTCTGCTCCATATCAAATTCAATGCAAGCCTGGTTACAGAGACCCTGTCTCAAAACAAAAACAAATTCAGCAATCTGTACCCCTTTAACACTGAGTCCAGATACCTGTGGGGCTCCCACTGCTGGGGCAAGCAGGAAGAGGGGATCTCCCACTCTGGTACTTGCTCTGTGCCTAAAGAGAAGTGGCAGAAGCAAGCTCCCAGGCCAACAGTTTCTGTAAGCGGGGAGGGTCTTTTAGCTATCTTGTATGGGCCTCATCTTACAGTCCTGCTGGGAAGAAGACAACTGTGGATTGGGTTGTTACTATCTCTCTAGACCCAGAACTCAATCTGATGGCCCACTTCCAAGATCCCAGATTCCCAGGCAGAGTTCAAGTGGAAACTCACATCTAAGCTAGCAACTGGTATTTGTTCCTTTTTTTAAACAACTGAAGGGGTTTCTATCAAAGCATCCCTATCCAGCTCTGCCTAAATGAAACACTTTCCCAAGAATGTTTGTAATGAGGAACAAGAAAAGAAAAACTATTGAGGCAGTTAAGGTATCTATCTGGGGCCTGAAATGTAGTAGAATAGAGCCAGTGGTCAAGCCGCCTTTTTGCTTATTTTCAGACCTAGCCTTACTATATAACACTGACTGGCCCAGAATTCAGAGATGGGCCTGCCTCTGTCTTCCAAATGCTGGGATGAAGGATATATGCCATTACAACCATCAAATTACTCACTCTTAACCACTGATCCATTTCTTCAAGACCAAGTACTTTTTAAGTATACATATAAGAATGCATTTTATTTTATATGTATGGGTGTTTTGCCTGCATGTATATCTGTGTGTCATGTGTGCAGTGCCCCAAAAGGACAGAGACCATGGATGCTTGGAAGAGCAACCAGTGCTCATAAATGCTCACAAATGCTGAGCCATCTCTCCACTTGTGTGTCCCCACCGCTGAGTCAGAGGAGCTCAGTTACCAGACCACAGAGCAACCATTTGTAGGAGCAAAGTATCAGGTGCCCTTTGAAACAGCCTGGCCCAGGTCCCCCTGTTGTCTGTGGCATAGGGTCAACTGTTTGATCTGTCTGCTTTCTTTCAATCTCAGGAAGTCATGTTTGGTTAACCAGAAGTAGGTTTCTTGGGCCCGGGTTTGGAGGTAGAGTGCAATACCTCCTATCAGAGGAAGCTACACAAGTGACTTATGTCTTCATAGAGCAGTAAGTAGCCTGGTCTACCCAGACAGACCCTTTCTCAAAAAAGCAAAGCAAAACAAAAAACAACCTGACCACTGTACAAATATTCTTGGGAATCTGTCACAATCAGGCAGAGTGAGATGGGGATGCCTTGATGGAACCATCCTCAGCTATTTAAAAAACAAAACAACCAAAAAAAACAAACGAATACCAGTTGCTATCTTAGATATGAGTTCCCATTCGAACTCTGCCTGAGAACTAGGGCCCAGGAAGTACACTGCATTCTTCTGGGTCTGGAAGGACCCTCTTCCCACCAAATAGTACAGAGCTTGCTTGAATCAAACAAGGAAATAAAATTGTCCTCGTTGACAGACACAGACAACTTGAGGTAACTCCAATGATCAGCAGAGAAGCAGGGCCTTCATCTGAAGAACTGTGGGAGAATTCAATGGTTACTGCCTTTCCCCAGAAACTCTGCTCATTAAAGTTGCTGTCAGAACCAGCACCCAAACACAGGCAACAAGAAGGTTCCCTGTGGGGGCTGGAGAGATGGCTCAGCGGTTAACAGCACTGTCTGCTCTTCCAGAGGACCCGGGTTCGATTTCCAGCACCCACATGGCAGCTAACAACTGTCTGTAGTTCCAGTTCCAGGCAAACACCAAGGCAAATAAATAAATAAAGTTTAAAAAAAATAAATAAATAAAAGAATTCTTGTTCTGTAATTTAAAAAAAAAAAAAAAAAAAAAAAG
>PVIH01014910.1:0-20849 GCA_004025045.1 Sigmodon hispidus
CATGTTGTTCCTTAGGCATTTTATCTTTGCTTAATTGTTAAAGAATGGTGGCTTGTTTCATGGTTTTTGTATTTGTGTCTAATGCACGTTTTAACATGATAAGACGCAATGCATTGTGTAGCTACAGTTTTATGGAAAAAGTCAATCTTGTAGGAGTTGTTTTTCAGATCTTCAATAAATTTTTTTCTTTAAATTTCAAAAAAAAAAAAAAGAAAATCTGTATTCCACAAAAATGGAAATATATATTTGTTTGTACTGTTCATGTTAAGCAGAATTTAATTTTCTTGAGAAATAAGGCTACAAAATAAAATTTCCCTAATAGTATGTTTTGATTTTAGAACTTTCATATTTTAATAAATATTAATTTGTATGTATTAGTTATATTAATATGTCATAATTATATTAATACTACATTATTAATATAAAGATATATAAATAATTATTTATTATAATTATAAAATTCTTGATAAATGAAATAAGATACAAACATACATTTATGTATACTTTTTTATATCTATAACAAATTCATTTGACAATATCTATTATTGAATATATTTTGCATACTGTGAAGAAATTAGTTTCAAAATCTTGCTCCATCTAAAAATACATGGGAGTAATATTTTAGTTTTCATTTAGATTCATTTAAGCATATGTTATCTCAACAAATAAACAATATTTTTTAAAATAGTCTATTCTCTCCCCTGCAGAACATAAAAAGTGCTGTTGATTACACAAGTATAATACAGATATCTTGGCTAATATAATAAATGTATTTATATATAGGGAAATATAAAATGTTTCATTACTAAATAGGATCTTACAATATATATGAAGAAGCCTCTTGTTATTTAATTTGAAAATAACTTTTGTTTTTATATATTGGATATTTCTTTAACATCTCAGAGGCATTCTCTTTAAAATAAATCCTTAGCATTTCACACAAGCTTGCATAAGTCTGAAATCTAATTTCCAGAACTACAGTCCAGCAATACCTCCCTCAAAGGTATAGCTGAATAAAAGCAAATAGATGGGTATACACTCTTTATGCACTTCAAGAGCAAATGAATTTGCCACTGAGAATTGGAAGAACTTGGCTGCAGTCTTTTTAATTTTGTCTTATTCTCTATTGACAAATTTTTTTCTTAAAAATAAGTTAGATTCTCAGTGAAACCTACATGGAATTGGTCTGCTAACATTTCTATTGTTTACATTATCATTATGTCAAGGAAAAAAACACTCATTTAATTTTTGAGAAACTTCTATTTTGATCATTTTATCTACCTATTTACAGGTCATAAAGTTATACAATCTTTAATTTATCTTGTTTTCTTATTGGCCTAACAGTTTATCCTTGTAAGTTGAGCAGTCTCTGATATAAAAAAGATTATTAATTTACTAATGGAATAAATAAATGACACTTTTAAAATAGCTCTTTACCAAAGAAAACATATCCCACTCCACCTATAGGAACACCTGACTCACTCTTGAGGGAGGGGGGAAAAAACTGGATTTGCCAGAAGTGGAGACTGAACTAAGCATTATTGGGTCAGTGGGACCATGGGACTGTCTGCTGCCTGCCCAGGGAGGGGATGGGGAGTTGTGGAGAAGAAAGAATGACCTGATGTGGTGGGAGGGGGAAGGGATCTTGAATAAGGATATACAGGGATAGAAAAAAAAAAGAAAGAAAGAAAGAAAGAAAGAAAGACACAACAAAATATGTTTCAGAGAGAAACTTAGACACTTCCTCCAAGTGATAAATGTTTGCTTATATAAATAAATATAAAACCTCATGTGGTGATGATAATGATGGTGTTCAAAACATAAAAAAAAAACAAAAGAAAACATATTACAGGATAAACTCAAGCTATCTTTTATGTTTAATCATTTGTTAAGAGCTCCTTTCTTTTTAAAAGTTTAATTTCACTAGTGTTGTTACTCTAAATAATGAAAAGACTTTATACTATTTTAAATAGTTATCTTCCAGATGGTTGAATTCTTTTAAAAAGTCAAAGTACTTATACACATATTTTACAAGCAATCTATCAAAATTTGAAACTTACTTGCTTTGGAATTCAGTTTTTATCCATAAAGCATTAATCAAACATCCAAACAAGCAGAAAACTTCCTATGAAAAAGTTCTTATCAAAGTTTTTATATAGCAGTATGCCAAGGCCCTGATACAACCACAGTGCTGTAGCAAGGAGCACAGCCTGCCCAGAACACAGCTGGCATAATAACAGCACGGGAACAGATGAGTCCCTTGGTCCTGGACACATAGCTCAGAGGTAAGAGACTCAGCTTCAGGCAGAAAACACAGTCTGCACAAATGACAGCTGGCGTAATGGCAGCAGGAAAGCAGAGGAATCCCTAGGAGCACAGCTCACAGGTCAGAAGTCCGACAGTGACTTCTGCCACCTGAACTCAGGCCCTGAGATAGCTACTCTGCTTTTGCTTGGAGCAAAGCCCACACAGAGCACAGCTAGTATAATAGTAGTTTGGAAACAGACAAGTTCCTGGGTGTACAGCTGAGAGGTGAGAGGTCAAGAGGTGACAACTGGTATCAAAGCACTATGACCTCATGAAAGCAACCAACCTATTGAACACATAGCTAATTAAGAGCCCTCAGACCAACAACTCTCTAAGAGCTGACCAAGAACTAACCTAGAGTGAATTGGGGGAAACAACAGGCAGACAACAGTGCAAGAATACATACAACAATACAAAGGTCAATAAGATACCACCAGAAGAAGCAAGTGGTTCTATAGCTTCTAGACCTGAACATAACAACAAAGAGGGAAGAGAAGGAAAAAAACTTAAAAACAGCTTTATAAAACTAATAGAAGCCTTAAAAGAGAATATAAAAGAGAACATAAAAGAGAATATGCTTCCTTAATGATATAGAAGAAAATACAAACAGAAAATTAGAAGAGATGAACAAGTTCTGAAAGAAAATAAAGAGAACCAAGAAAAAGAAAACTGGGGCCAGAGAGATGGCTCAGAGATTAAGAACACTGACTCTTCTTCCAGAGGTCATGAGTTCAATTTCCAGCAACCACATGGTGGGTCACAACCATCTATAGTGAAATCTAGTACCCTCTTCTCTACACTGTATACATAATAGATAAATATTTTATAAAAAGAAAAGGAAAACTAACAGGCGAAAAAATATCAAGAATTAAAAATTGAAGTAGAATCAATCAAGAAGGCAAAAAACGAGACAAAGATAGAAATAGAAAAATTTGAAAAAAAGACCCAGAACCACAGATTTAAGCTTAATCAACAGAATCCAAGAGATGGAAGAGAGAATCTCTGGGGTGGAAGACTCAATAGTGGTAAAAGATAAATCAGTTAAAGAAAACACTAAAATCAAAAAAGTCATAACAAAAAATGTCCAGGAAATTTGGGAGACCATGAAAAGTCCAAACCTGAGAATAATCGGAACAGAAAGAGAAGAACACCAGCTCAAAGGCACAAAAAATATATTCAACCAAATCATAGAATACTTCCCCAACCTAAAGAAAGAAATGCCTATAAAGATACAGGAAGCCATCAGGAAACCAAATAGAATAGACCCACAAAAAAAGTCTGCTCAGCATATAATAATCAAGCTAGTAAACCTGCAGAACAAAGAAAAAAGTCAAATCACTAATAAATGCTGACTCATCAGAATAACACCTGATATTCAATGGAAACAATAAAAGCAAGAAGGTCCTGGTCAGACATTATACAGACTAAAAGTGCATGGATACCAACTTAGACTACTGTACCCAGCAAAAATATCAACACAGATTTATAAAACAAGATATTTCATGACATAACAAGATTTAAACATTACCTATCCACAAATCCGGCCCTACAAAAAGACCTAGAGGGATATCTCCATCCTAAGGAAACCAGAAACACCCATGTAACCACAGACAATTGATAAGCCCACAAAAGAACCTTCCCCCTGAAAAAAGGAAATGCAAACTACTACTAAAAAAATGGTAGGAAATATTGATCATTGGTCATTAATATCACTTAATATCAATGGACTCAATTCACCTCTGAAAAAACACACCCTAAACAATGGATACAAAAACAGAAACCATCTTTCTGCTGCATACAAGAAATGCACTTCAACTTCAAAGACAGGCACAGGCTCAGAGTTAAGGGCTAGAAAAAGACTTTCCAATCAAATGGTCCTAAGAAACAAGTTGGTGTAGGCATTCTAATATGTAACACAATAGACATTGAACTAAAATCAATAAAAAGAGACCAGGAAGGTCATTATTTATTTTTTTCAGGAAAAATTCACCAAGACAAAATTGCAATCCTGAATATCTATGCCTCTACCACAACGGCACCTACATATGTAAAAGAAATATTACTAAAGCTTAAACCTCATATCAAAACTGACACACTAATAGTGGGAGACTTCAATACCCTACTTTCACCCTTGGATAGGTCAACCAGACAGAAACTCAACAGAAAAGAAAGGGATCTAGGGGAAGTTATGACCAAAATGACTTAGTAGATATATACTGAACCCTCACCCAAACAAAAAAAAATATACATATTTCTAAGCACCTCAAGAAACTTTCTCTAAAATTGACCACATACTAGGGAATAAAGCAAATATCAGCAGATACAAAAAATGGGTATAACTCCAAGTACCAATTCAGATCACCATGGTCTAAAGTTACAGTTTAACAAAATCAAGAATCACAGAAAGCCTACCAACTCATGTAAACTAAATATCACTCACCTCAACCATTTCTGGGACAAGAAAGAAAATGAGAAAGAAATTAAGACTTCCTAGAATTTAATGAAAATGTATCCATGATATAGCAAAACTTATGGAATACAATGAAAGCAGTCTTAAGAGGAAAATTCAAAGCAGTAGATGCCTATATGAAAAGACTATAGAAATGCAACTCAAGAGAACTCTCAGCACAGTTGAAAGTCCTAGAACAATTAGAAGCAAAATCATCTAGAAGAAATAGGCAGCAGGAAATTATCAGACTGAAAACAACACAATTGAAAAAAATACAAAAAAAAATGAATCAAAGAGTTGTTTTTTTTTAGAAAGTCAAGAAGCTAGATGAACCCTTATCCAAACTAAAAAAAAAAGGAGAGAGTATCCAAATCAAGAAAATCAGAAATGAAAATGGGGACATAAAAAAACACCCCCAGGAAATCCAGATAATTATCAGGTTGTACTTTGAAAATCTATACTCTACAAAAATGGAAAACCTAGAAGAAATGGACAGCTTTATTGACAGGTACCATTTACCAAAATTAAATCAAGATCATATAAAAGACCTAAACAGTCCTATAACACCAAAGGAAATTGAAGCTGTCATTAAAAGTCTCCTAAGTAAAATACACCCAGGCTCAGATGGGTTCAGTGCAGAGTTCTACCAGACAGTCAAAGAAGAGCTAATACCAATATTCCTCAAAGTATTCCATGCAGTAGAAACTGAAGGAATATTGCCAATATCCTTTTATGAGGCCAAAATAATTCTGATACCCAAGCCACAAAAAGAGTCAGCAAAGAAAAAGAATTACAGACCAATTTCCCTCATGAACATTGATTCAAAAATTCTCAAAAAAAATTCTGGTAAAATGAATCCAAAAACATATAAAAACAGTTTTTCAGCATGGCCAAATAGGCTTTAGTCCAGAAATGCAGGGATGGTTCAACAGAGGGAAAACTGTAAATGTCACCCATTAAATAAACAAATTAAAGAAAAAAAAAACAAACACATAATCATCTCCTAGATGCTGAATGCCTTTGACAAAATCCAACACTCCTTTAAAATAATAGTCCTGTAGTGATCAGGAATATAGTGGAAATACCTAAAAATAGTAAAGACGATTTAAAAGAAGCCAAAGGCCACAAAAACTAAATAGAAAAAACTCAAAGCAATCCCAGTAAAATCAGATACTAGACAAGGCTGACCCCTCTCCACTTATATATTCAACATAGTTCTTGAAGTTTTAGCTAAAGAAATAAGAGAATGAAAGGAGATTAAAGGGATACAAATTGGAAAAGAAGACATGAAAGTATCTCTATTTGCAGATGGCATGGTTGTATACATAAGTAACCCACAAAATCTACCAGGGAACTTCTACAGCAGATATGCCTCTTCAGCAATATATCAGGATACAAGGTAATCTCAAGAACTCAGTACCCTCTTATACATTAAAGATAAAAGGGCTGAAAAGAAATAAGGAAAACATCACCCACTTTAATAGCTGCAAATAGCATTAAATACCTTGTTGTAACTATAACCAATAAGTAACAAATCTATTTGATGAAAACTTTAAAACTCTGAAGAAAGAAATTGAAGAGGTTATCAGAAAATAGAAAACCTCCCATGTTCCTGGATAGGTAGGATCAACATAGTGAAAATGGCAATCTTACCAAATGAAATCAACAGATTCAATGCAATTTCCATGAAAATTCCAAAACAATTTTTTTACAGACCTTGAAAGAACAATACTCCATTTTATTTGGAATAACAGAAAAGCCAGGATTGCCCAAACAATTTGCTCAACAAATGAACCTTAAGAGGCATCACCATCCCCAACTTCAAATTACATTATATAGCTACAGTAATAAAAACATCTTGCTACTAGCATAAAAACGGACTTGTGGAACAATGGAATCTAGTTGAAGACACCAACATTCACCCACACACTTATGAACAGCTGATTTTTGACAAAGAGGCCAAAAATATTTAATGGAAGAAAAATAATATCTCAACAAACAGTGTTGGAATAACTGGATGGTAGAGTGTAGAAAAATGGAAATAGGCTCAAACCTTGCACTAAACTCAAATCCAAGTGGACCAAAGACCTCAATATAAACCCAACTACACTGAACTTGACAAAAAAGAAAGTAGAAAATCCCCTCCAATGCATTGGCACTGGTGACCACTTTTTAAATATTATACCAGTAGCACAGACATGAAGAACAACAATCAATAAGTGGGACCTCCTGAAATTGAGCAGCTTTTTTAAAGCCAGGACACAGTCAATAAGACAAAATGACAGCCTACAGAATGGGAAAAGATTTTCACCAACCCTACAAGTGATAGAAGACTGATCTCTAAAATATATAGAGAACTTATTAAACTAGAGCCCAAAACCTTAAATAACCCAATCAAAAATGAGGTTCAGAAATAAAAAAGGAATTCTCAGCAGAAGAATTACAGATGACAGAAAGGCACTTGAAAAAGTGCTCAACATCTTTAGCCATTAGAGAAATGCGAATCAAAACAATTTTGAGATACCACTTTACACCTGTCAGATTGGCTAAGATTAAAAACACAGATGACAGCATATGCTGGAGAGGATATGGAGTGAGGGGAACACTCCTCCATTGTTGGTGGGAGTGTAAACTTGTTAAGCCACTCTGGAATGCAGTACGGAGGTATTTCAGAAAATTGGGAATCCATCTCCCCAAAGATCCAGCAATATCACTTTTTGGCATATACCCTTAAGAAACACATTTGTACCCCAAAAGCATTAGCTCAACTATGTTCATAGCAGCATTATTCATAATAGCAAGAACATGGAAAACACCTAGATTGAATTATGAAGAATGGATTAATAAACTGTGGTACAACTACAAATGGAGTACTACTTAGCAGTAAGAAATAATGATATCTTAAAATTTGCAGGCAAATGGATGGATATGGAGAATATCCCTCTGAGCGAGGTATCACAATCCCAGAAAGAGAAGCAGGGAATGTACTCACTCATTAGTGGACTTGAAGCAAAAACATTCTTTTTCCATTGAAAGATGATGAGTTAATAAAGTGATCTAAAACACACACACCACACACACACACACAAAAAAAAAAATCCACAAAAAAAACCCTTCTGTTTTAACTCCAGAAGGGTTGCTCTGCAGAAATTTGTGGTGGCCATAGTATATTTGTGGACATTTGCTGTGACTTATTGTGTTTTCTTTATCTGTAGCTGAGCCTAACCTGGCTTGAGGAGCTTTAGATTTTATTTTATATGTTTCATGTATTTTAGAGAAAAGAGATTTTTTTTATTACTGTATGGGTTTTTCATTTATTCTATATGTTTTGCTTTTTTATTGATATTAATTTTCAAAAAAACTATAAAAAAGAAAAAAAACAGTATGCCATGCTCAGACACTCATCTTAAAATTCCCCATAATACATTCCACATACTTATACACCTCTTCATCCAAATGTTAAATTAATATAAAGTATAAAATACTATTTAGTTCTATAATAAATAAGATCTTAAATAATGTTGTTGTGTGAATGTAAGGTGTAAATGATAATGTTTTTCCATGCTACTATAGTGAATCCTGTAATCAAATACAAATTTTCCTTGTCATCCTATATTACCTTTAACATTGTATTATTCTATTTAAAATTAAGTAATAAAAGCACCTAAAAGACGTTCATTTTGAAAAATGTTAATATATAATTCAGTATTAATGACTATATCAACTTGCTATGTGCTGTTTCTGCAGCTGGATTCCTCTGGAAATACAAGATTGTTTGCTTTGGAATCTTGGGTTCATTTATTTCATTTTCCTCCCCTGACAACTACTTTTCTATGCATTTTCACTGCATTCAATTTTATTTTAAATTTTTTTATATAAGAATGATTATGCAATTTTGTATTATGTGCATGATTTAATTAACATATCACAGTATACTCCTTGTTCATTCATACTATTGCAAATGATACTGCCTCCTCATTGAAAAAGCTAAATAACATCTGATTAAACATAACACAAATGTGTTCACTTTCACACACATACACTCACAAGATTTATTCTTACCTTTATCCACAGAAGGATACTTATATTGTTTTGGTATTTTGGGACTTATTAAACATTGTTGCGATGAACAGCAAAGCAAGGGTCACTCTAAGCTGCTGAGGTAATTTCTTCTATTATATATTTGATGAAAAATATTATCACTTACTTTATTTCTTTAATTTATTTTTGAGGTGTCTGCATAGTATTTTCCATAGCAGCTCTATCAATCTTGTTTAACTACAGATTATAAAAGTCTCCTTATTTCCACAACCATAACATGTATTGTCCCTTTTCTTCATATGAAAATGATTCTTACTAGAATGTATAATGTTTCAAAGTGATTTTTTCCCATTTCCTCATCATTCTTCATGTTTAGAAGACTTCCACTCTCACTTTTTTATTAAAATAATATTCGAGTCTCATTTTTAATTACTTGCTTCTCTATTTGTTATATTTTCAATAGATTTTTGCTATTAAAAATAATCCTTTATAATTTTAGACAGTAGCCGTCACAGATACGTTATTTGTATATATTTTCTCTTTGTAAGTAAATAACTTTTACACTATTTTAATATTTCCTGTGCTGTTACATGATGCACTTTGTCTTTTTTTTACTGTTTGAAATTAGTGTTTGTATTTATCATCTGACTTTTTAAAAAAAAATCTGGAAAAGCTACAAAGCTTTTACCTTACTCCTCACAATGTCATGTCTTAAATTTTCTTTAATCTATTTTTAATATTTTATATCATTTATAGACTAAAGCTTTTTATTATTTTCATAATAATAGTTTTCCAAAGAATACTGAAAATACTATCATTTTCTTATTATTCATGTTAGACTTACTGATAGTTAATTGATTGCATGTTTAGCATATCTTAATTCTCAATTATACCTCTGGAGAAAATAGATGAAAATGACAAAAAGGTACTATCAACCTTTAAGTTTTTACCCTTATAGATGTATAAATACAATATTTCTCTGAACAAACAATTGTACTAGGAAAAATGGACAAGTTTCCTGGCATTCTGTCTTTATTATAATATTCCACAATTATGAAAAAACTGAGACACTAACTTCAGCCTTTTTTGGGCATCTGAGAGAAGGAATAAACCAACTCAGATTTTGTGATAAGCTCCTTAGGTAGAATGTTGTTATTTAGTCTCAAAAACAAATTTAAAAAGTCTCTATTTTCTAAAAGCTTCTTTAGTGACTTATTAAAAAAAAAAAAAAATCCTCACCCTATCGCATTCACATGAACATCTTTACAGTCACAACTCTGCCTCGAGCACTTTCTGGTGTCAGGGGCTACCATCTGGAAGGTGGTTGTGTATAGTAAATGAGTTTTAACAGCAACAATTGTGCTGCTTTCCTCCAGAGGGAAGAACCCCTAACTGAAAAGATTCACATTGCCTTTTGCAGTAGCAGAGTTTATCCTACCTATTTGCTATATACTAGCTCACCACCAGCTGTTTTATGCACTCTTGGCTCCCCAGCTGAGACAATTAAGGGAACAAGATTTGGCATTCTGAATAAATATGAAATAAGATTCTGGAGTTGTTTTTATGTTGGCAGAACATTGGGTAAAAAACAAGTCTCGGCTGCAGAAGGAAGACTTCTTAATCTTACAGGCAATGATCTGGGATTGAAAGGACAGATGCTAACAGGACACTGTAAGAAGGGGAAGCCCGCCTCTCAGCAAATATTTTTAATTAATTAAGTACTAGGGAGCAGCCAGCCCTGTGAAACAGACTAGGATAGACAATGTTAATTGGTTAGGTGGGCCTGCAAATTGGGCATTTTGCTCTCTGTCTATTGTTTTTCTGCACTCTGTTTCTAGCAACACATTTGCATTTGTAGTCACACCCACACCTCTATTTATACTATGCACTGGGTTATTTTGTCTGAGTTGCTGCTAAGTGAATAGAATAGTGAGAAAGGAATTTTTAAAAAATGACTTAAAATTTTTGTCAAATAGATCTGTTACTTCTTTGGTTATAGTTACTCCAATGTATGTTAAGTCACTGAAGAAAGATATTGAAGAGGATATCAGAAAATGGAAAGATCTCCTATGTTTCTGGATAGATAGGATCAACATAGTAAAAATGGCCATTCTAACAAAAGCAATCTACAGATTCAATGCACTGCCCACAAAAATCCCAACAAAATATTTTTTTGGACCTTGAAAGAACAATATTCAGCTTCATTTGGAATAACAGCAAAGCTAGGATTGACAAAATAATTTTGCTCAACAAAAGAAACTCAGGAGGCATCACCATCCCTGACTTCAAATTATACTATAGAGCTACAATAATAAAAACAGCCTGATATTGGCATAAATACAGACTTGTGGATCAATGGAATAGAAATGAGGATCAGGGCATTAACTCAAAAAACTGTGAACACCTGATCTTTGACAAAGAGGCACAAAATATTCAATAGAAAAAAAAGATAGTATCTTTAACAAATGGTGTTGGCATAGCTGGTTGGTAGTGTGTGGAAAAATGCAAATAGATCCAAGCCTGACTCCCTGCACAAAACTCAAATACAAGTGGATCAAAGACCTCAACATAAACCAAGCCACTCTGAACTTGATAGAAAAGAAAGTGGGAAATACCCTCCAACAAATTGGCACAGGCAACCACTTCCTAAATATAACACCAGTGGCACAGACACTAAGACCAACAATCAATAAGTGGGACCTCATGAAACTGAGAAGCTTCTGTAAAGCAAAGGACACTGTCAATAGGACAAAACAACAGTCTACAAAATGGGAAAAGATTTTCACCACCCTACAAGTGATAGAGGACTGATCTCTAAAATATCTTTAAAACTCAAGAAACTAAAGCCGAAAACCTTGAGTAACCCAATAAAAAAAATGGGGTTCAGAATTAAAAGGGAATTCTCAGCAGAAGAATTAAAAATGGATGAAAGGCACTTGAAAAAGTGCTCAACTTCTTTAGCCATGAGACAAATGCAAATCAAAACAAATTTGAGATTCCACCTTACACCTGTCAGATTGGCTAAGATAAAAGTCACAGATGACAGCCTATGCTAGAGAGGTTGTGGAGCAAGGGGAACACTCCTCCATTGTTGGTGGGAGTGTAAGCTTGTTCAGCCACTCTGGAATGCAGTATGGCAGTTTCTAAGAAAACTGGGAATCAATCTCCCCAAGAATCCAGCAATACCACTGTTGGGTGTACATCTGAAAGATGCACATTCCCACTCCAAAGGCATTAGTTCAACTATGTTCATAGCAGCATTATTTGTAATAGCAAAAACCTGGGAGCTCAACTGAGGAATGGATTAACAAACTGTGGTACGTCTGCACAATGGAGTACTACTCAGCAGTAAGAACAAATGATATCCTAAAATTTGCAGGCAAATGGATGGATTTAGAGAATATCCTCCTGAGCTAGGTATCTCAAATACAGAAAGAAAAGCAGGGGATGTACTCACTAATTAGTGAACTCTAAACAACAACAACAACAACAAAACAAACAAACAAACAAAAAAAGCCAAAAGCAAAGCATGTCCAAGCTGTAAACCACAACCCCTGAACAGGTTTGGATCTGAAACACTTGGGAGTGGCACCTTGGAACCCTCTCCCTCTAGAGGAACACCTGACTCAGTCTTGATGTTGGAGTGAGGAAACTGGATCTGGATCTTCCAGGAGTGGATGCTAAACTGACCAATATTGGAACATTGGGACCTCCTGCCCATGCTGGGGAGGAGATGGGGAAATGTGGAAAAGAGAGAGTGACTGGAGTGGGTGGGAGTGGGAAGGGACATTGAATAAGGATATACAAGGATAGAAAATGTGACTTTATTCATAATAAAAATATAAAAACCCAGATGACAGCCTATGCTGGAGAGGATGTGGAGCGAGGTGAAAACGCCTCCATTGTAGGTGGGAGTATAAACTTGTTCAGCCACTGTGGAATACAATATGGTAGTTTCTCAGAACACTGGGAATCAATCTCCCCAAAGATGTGCAGCAATACTACTACTGGGCATATATCCTAAAGATGCACATTCACACCCCAAAATCATTAGCTCAACTGTGTTCATAGCAGCATTATTTGTAATAGCAAGATCCTGGAAACAACCAAGACGCCCGACAGCTGAAGAATGGATTAACAAGCTATGGTAAGAAAAAAAAAAACTGAATGAAGTAAGAATATGTTTAACTACTTAGTTAAACAAAACAAAAAAAAAGATTGTGATAATTTTGCTACAATATTGTTTAGAGAATATTCTCACCTGCATTCTACTTTTTCTACTACCAATATTATGTCAAAAATCCACTTAATTTATTATAAGACCTCATGGAAGAAAGATTGCTTTTTTTGCTTTTAATTTCATCTAATAAAAATGTTCTTAATATAAAAATTAGCATTTTTATGCTAACTAATACAAGTGTTTAAATATTTTGTTCTAGATAATTTTCCAGTGAGTAGATTACATTATTAAGTATAAGGTTCCCAAAGCTAACTAACATATCAATAAGTATTTACTTAATGTCTCTATAAAATAAATATCTCAAAGGTCAAAAAAAAAACCTAACAAACTTTTTGATTCTGCTGTCACTTTATTGTACCTTCACTTATGTCTCAGCTTTTAATGAAAAATTACATCCAATTCTTAAATGAAATGGTAAAACAGAATAAAGTTCTAAGTGAAAAGAGGTTAAAATAAAGAAATAAATGAAAGAAAAAAGAGGAAGGAAAGAAGAAAGAAAGTAAAGAAGGAAGAAAAATGGAAGAAAGGAAGGAAGGAAAGAAGAAAGGACCAAAATAAGAAACAAAGGAAGAAGGGAAGAATGCATCAGTGGATGGATGGATGACTGATGAATGCATGGCCTGGGAAAACTGCTTTCCCTGCTTATGTATGCTATATGGGATTTGTCTGAAGTATATTACATCCTCTTTTTTTTTTCTTTGCCCAGTTTCCTGGCTTAGCATTTTACAAATGAAATGGTACTCTGTCTAGTGCAAATGAACATTTATTCTTGGCTCCACAGGAAGAAAAAATTTAAATTGTGATTATCTAATGTAAAAGAAAGTTTTAAATACTAATTAATCCTTTATTTTAAAATTCTCATTTTAAAATATATATAGTGGCTCCTGAACCCCCATAGACATGTATGTATCATATAATACACAATGAATTTAGTTCAACTTAGAAACAAATGACACATTTCTAGTAATAATGTCATGGAACAATAATTCATATCTTTAAAGAGAATGATAGAAGAACAATAAGGAAAGTTCCAATCAAAGTAACTAGGAACTCACTAACACTAATTCAATATTCAACATAAAAGATTCATGAGGACATCCTCTGAGCCTGAGTATATTGGTTCACTCTGAACCTATATCCCTGTTTTCTGTATCCTATAACATAGGTATCTTTTCTGTTGAGTTGTATCCACACAATGCCTACAGATTTTCTGTGAAAACAGACCTTCTACCTTGCTCACATCTCCAATATCTTGTGTTTGCCATTGATATGTAAGTTCTGTCCTCAAGGAAATCCAAACTGCTACATGTTACCTGGTCCAATATTTCATTTTGTTTTGTTTTGATTTTTTTCCTGGAACCTTATCCAAAGTATCTACAACTTCAACTTCAAGAATTAAATTATATATGCTTGAAAACTCAAAATGGTCCACTTGACACCAACTCTGCTGCCTGCTTAAGATGCATCCACCCTGTCTTTTGTCACATCTGATGCAGCCTTTTAGTATTTGTCAACGTGAACTTGGGAAGACTCATCCTGAGAAGCCTGTTTAAGCTCTAATATGCATCTGGCATTCTGTTTTCAGACACAATTCTTTCAAAAGAATGTGTTTCAAATGAATTAGTGTTTTGCTAACTTGGACACTTCTACCAATAGGGTCTTGCCCTCCAGGCACATTCCCTGTTATCTACTGCAAAGCATGATCATTTTTTCTTCAATGGTCCAGATTTCTTTAACATCCCCTAAGTTTGTCTTTACTTGCTTGTCTGCAAATTGTGGTATGTTCATGCACCCATCCTAATTATAAAACATTTACATATTTACATGTTTGTGTTTTATATTTTTCTCATGACATTTTTTATAAATGGGCTAAAAGAAGTAAGCATGATTTTGTAACAGTTTTAATGTAATTCTTTTAAAAATTAGCTTATTAATTTTTATATCACTATATCTGAATGACACAGGGAGAACATGGGAAGCTTATTTTCTATGATATAACATAAATGGCCACCATCCTGATTTTGATCAATCTCTGTTTCTGCAATTTCTTGAGCAAAATCTGTTTTATATTTATGTTAACTTCATGGTTTTCTAAAAATCGACAAGAATGTAAACTCTAGTTGTAGCATTCAAGGACTTCTCTTGCCCACCAAAAGTACTTCTACACATCTCCTTCACATCATTTAGATACAGCATATGAAGTTATATCACAGCAAAAACAAAAACAAAAAATTACTGTATTTACTATAGTTGCTAGTTAGTATAAAGTATGCTGATAGTTTAAAATAACTTTTATAGATGCATATGCTTCAATAATTGGTTCCTAGCTAGAAGAAAAGTTTGGAAAGTTTTAGGAAGTGGATTTTGCTAGAGGATTATGTCACTGGAGCAAAGCTTTAACTTTTTAGCCTGTCCCCAGGTCTTCTTCTCTCTATTTTCCATATTTGAATGGAATATATAAGCCAGTTTCTGCAATTGCTGCTCTGTCTGTTGTTATGGCTTCCCAATATGAAGGACTCTATCCATCAGGAACTTAAGCCATTATCTCCCTAAGTTACCTTTTGTCACGAAGTTAAACTACAAAAAGTGAAAAGAAAGTAATATAGTGAACTGTTTGGTCAGTGTCACAAAAAATTTGATAGGTGATAAGAGTGAAGGAATTTCTTTTGGCTGTTTTTTTTTTTTTTTTTTTTTTTTTTTTTTTTTTTTTTTTTTTTTTTTTTTTTTTTTTTTTTTTTTTTTTTTTTTTTTTTTTTTTTTTTTTTTTTTTTTTTTTTTTTTTTTTTTTTTTTTTTTGGGAGAATATCATCATGGTGTGGAAAGTATGGATTTGCTGTGGAGCCAAAACTGTTTGGCAGAGGATTCTTATGTCTTGTCTCAAGAAACAGAAAGCTGAAGTCAGAACCACAATTGTACATCATATACAAGACCCACTCTATGCTGTTCACTCTTACTCATTTGCTTATAGTGCAAAATATTTCAGTCTCTCCATAAAATGCCATCAAATGCAGATTAAGTTTTCAAACATATGGACCTGTGTAAGGACCACCAAATACCTAACACCCAAGCAATAATAACTATTAAAATAATAAAATAATAACATTCTTAAATCTCAATTGCTCAATTTTTAGTTTTTATCATTTTTTTTTAAAAAAAATGCATTTAATTTCTTATTATTTGGGAACTCAGGTCTTACCTTCCAGTGTGGGGATCTATGCATCAAACTCAATTTGTCAAGCTTGTAGTAGCTGTCTTAATCTGCTAGGCTATTTTGCAGGCAGTCATTATGTGTTCTTAAACAACATATGACATGAGTCCAGGAATTTTCCTTCTTAGGCTTCTTTAGATAAACAGTTTTGCAGCACTAGAAGCAAACAGAGCTTAAAAAAAAATCATTATTTTAGTGTAAACTAAAATAAAAATGAGAACTGGAAACTCACATATACATTTAAGCTGAGGAAAAAACCCTAGAAAATACAAAGGTATCCTAGTAGAACCATTATTAGAAATTGATATAAGTGTTTTCCTCTACAACATGTCTGGTAAACATTCTGATATTATCTATGTTTGCCAACTGAGTGTAAATTAATACACTGAAATACTTTATTCTTGGCATCATTAGTTCTTTGTCTACTGTCAATAACAAGAACTTTATGATATAAATATGTTGGTTACCAATGAGTAGTGGTTTAGAGTGTTCTCAATTTCATCATTAAAAATACTTTTGTTTTTAAGACTATTAAAGACTAAAAGTAATTATGTGGACTGTTACTCTGTATTGAATGGAGTTAGTCTGGAATTAATTCATACACACACACACACATACACACACACACACACACACACACACAAACATAATTTGTGAACACATAGTGACAGAAACAAAAGACAAATTTTAATGTTATAAAAAAACAACATTGCGCACATTATGATTTTTTTAATGACATTAATGATGTTTGGCAGCTTGATCTATAATCACAGATCTTCACAAATATTCTATCTAAAATGATCTTAATAACTTTAAAAGCAAAAAAGTTATTATTGTGAATTGCTCTAAAAGTAAGCTAGATGGTGCTAGAGAACATTATTCTGTTTATTATATAGTCATATTTATAGCATAATTTTTAGGTAAAATCAAGAGGAAGTTCAGACTCCTTTACCATGATCGTCAATTAGACACTTCATAATAAATTAAACAAAAATCTTCATACTTAGGATCTTTCAAAAATGGATCAATTTTAGGCTTATTATTGCTTAATATTTGCATAAAATATTCTGGAAATAGATATACATTAGTGAATAATATTTTTTTAAAAAATAAGAGCATGGAAAAAAATATTGAGTGATCTTGAAACAATACCCCTTTCAAAGCAATGCATGATTGTCAACAAATTACAGGATAGTTAGATTTTAGGCTTATCTTATGCTTATTCATACTTTGTAATTCAAAACCTAGTCATACCAAGTGTTTTAGAAGTTCACAGCAACATTCTCTATTTTCTTTCTCAATTTTCCTTGTGAAAAAATAGATGAAAAATCTGACAGTGTTTCTTACTGTTTCTGAGAGTTAAACAAACTTGTTGCAGGAGTCAAAATGTGAATAAAAACACGTACATACTTACATCCAAGGAAACTGTAAAGGGCAAGAAATTGAGAGCAGATGGATCAGTTCTGGTGTTACAACCATAACAAAATCATTTCAGAGTGAAGACTGTTGTTTTCTTTTCCCCACTCAAAGCATTTAACTCAGACCATCCCAGAAATTTAAAATCAAATATACAGATTAGGCTGGGTTGAAAAGTTAATCATGTAAATCGAAATTGGAGGGTTTATATTTCACCCAGCAGCATGTACAATGTGCATGCTAAATATGTAAAGACAAAATTCTATCTAGTTAATTGAATGGCAGATTGAATATATTTAACATTAAGAAACATAATAATTATAGCAATGTACTGAAATGGTTGAATTACTTAATGAGAGACAGTTTAGAAAGATGAACTCTTACAGTGAAGGGAACATGAACAGAGTTTCATATCACAAATTCTCTTTATGTCTTTCACCTACAAAAGTATTTTTGTTCAAAATGAATAGATGATGGTCAAAATCACCTGTAGCAAACTCTGATATTTAAGAATTGCTTTACTCATCTTAGTATTTTATGTGTCATGACCTCTACTAAAACATTAAACCTTGTCATGGGTGACAGAGCTATGCTCTATTGGTGTCATAAAATAAATGCAAGAGAAACTTAATGAGATATTAACAAAGATAATCCAGGAAACTATGGGCCATATTACATTATGGCTATTTAGAAGCAAGTTATAAAAAGCATAAGAAATGTTGTACCCTAAACAAAACCTAAATGCAGACATGTTAACACAGAAATTAAATGACTTTGTGGTGTTTCCCAATGCAAGAAAGTATGATAAAATTAAATTATAAATCACATCTCTTCTAGTTCTATTTAGTTCTAATTATATTCAAAGATTTAAATTCCTTCTTTTGCAGAAACTTTAAAAAACTCTTAACAAACTTGTCAAAAGGTCATAGGATGTAAGGGACACTTTTATAATTTTGTATTATCTCCCTGTATAACTCAGTGAATTCCTTTATCTCATAGATAACATATATAACAAGGTCATATGAAAAATATGAAAGTAAACTAATAACTAGATTTAAGGAATTTGTAGAGCATCTACCATTAATGTTTTTATTGTATATATAGTTTCATTTAAAACTATCTTAACAGTTATCATTCTTTGGATTTTAGAAATATATTTTGAAGTTCTATAGCAATCAAGATTCTAAGATGTTTCCGAGTTTTCTAGTATAACTTCCCGCAATCAGTTTATATCACATAAAATATCTTAGAATATAGATCTTTTGGTTAAGTTACATCATGGAGCAAGAAGAAATATATTGAAGGTGCACTTGAACTCTCTCATTAATAGACTTATTTTATTGACAGGGAGAAGAAGCTAGAGAGATCAGGCTGAAGTATGAGAAACCTTTGGTTACTTTACCAGGATGGTCCTCTGTTATTCAACAGAAAACATTCATATTCTTTCAATCTCAGAAAAAATTATAAGTGTTTGATTTTATATCATTTAAATAAAAAGGAGGATATTTTAGCATGCAATTTTAAAAGTAGGTACAATTTTTGTAATTTATATTGTTCTCTCATACACTATGCCTCGCTGCAGTTTCCCCTCTCACCAATTCACCCAGTACCACCTCTACCGCCTCTCTTCTTCAAATGTGCTCAGGCTCTATTTTCCTTAAAAATCAAGAGCTTGCCTTCGATAAATATCCACCTAACATTGCATAACAAGTCACAAGAAGACTAGGTATAATCCTTTAGAACAAGGCTGGATGAAGTAACTCTGTAGAAAGAAAAAAATACAAACAAAAGAGTCAGCAACATCCCCTATTCCCATTGCTAAAAGTTCCACAAGAACACCAAGCAACACAACCATAAACTATTTACAGAGGACAGAGCTCAGACCCACACAAGGTCTGTGTTTGTAGCTTCAGTCTCTGTGAGCACCTATGCTTTCCACTTCGTTGATTCTTTAGGCCATTTTATAATGCTCTCTTACACCACTCTGGCTCCTACAATTTCCCCCTTCTGTGGAACCCTGCATCCCAATCTGCCTAATGTTTCGATATGGATATCTGCATTTGTTCCTATCAGGTGCAGGATAATGTCCCTGAGATGACACTTGAACTAGAAATCAGTCTATAAGGCTACCAGAGTATCATAAGGGATCATTTTATTGACATTTTTCTTTGTTTATTTTTGACTGTAGGGTTTCAGGACACTCCTGTTTCCGGCTCTTGTTCATCCAACCAAACAATGTTACACATGAGTAACCTTTTGTACATAGGCTTCAGGTTGGATCAGTCAGCGGTTGGCCGCTCTCACAAGTTCTGTGCATTCATTGCCCCAGCACTTCTTGCAGGCAGTTCAGATCGGAGGTGGCTAGGTTGAAGTTCCAATACTGCTGGGAGAAGCCTTACCTGGTTGTAGATGATGGCCCTTCCTAGGAATTTCAGGGAGTTTCCAGGGTACTAGGTTTCTATATCTACTCCCAAGTGCCTCTCAATTCTAGTTGTCTCTCCTAATACTCATTCTCCACCCCTCTTGCACCCATATCTAATGACACCAGTACACTCAAAAAATCTATTGCCCCTTCTCAGGAATATCCATATATTCCCTCATTGTGCTCTCCTTAAAAGTAAGCAAAACTGTATATTACAAGTGATTTTTAAGTTTTCTCAGATCTGAATATGAGTTTCACTACAGATGTAAGGACCTGGATTCATTCTGGGGACAGGGCCCAGGTCTTCAAGTGAACTTCCACAGCAGCCAGTGGATTCAAAGGTTGCATTCGCACCAGAAAACTCCAATGGCTGCTGCACCTTACCCCTTTGCCCAATCCTGGAACATCAAGGTATGTTTCATCTTGATTAAATAGATTTTTCTTTAAAACCCCCCACCCATTGGGGCAACACTCTTTTAACCCCTTCTGCTGTGCAGAGCTAGGTAATCGGCCTGAGTTCTCATTCTCTGTTCGTAGTTAGAAAATCCTCACTCATAATAACATGTCCAGCCTCCTTTTTGGAAATTCATATGCTCGGGCATAACACAGAGACTTTAAAAAAATATATTGAAAAGTATTTTTTTAATTTTATATACCAACCATAGTTCCCCCTTCCTCTCTTCCTTCCACTCCCGCAGCTTCCTCTCACCCGCCCCCCCATCCACTCTTCAGTGACCCATGGTGAGTCAATGAAGTCTGGCATATT